>JARHVA010000900.1:0-300000 GCA_037957365.1 Torreya grandis
AAATGTGAAATTGGATGACTTAGGCACGGCTAATAGCACCTAACCTATAGGTCCCCTCTCTTTCTCACACAACCCTTCTCAACTAGGTTTTCACTGATTCCTAATCATCCATAGCTTCACGAACTTTGATTTTTTAGACCCAGGTAGCCTTCTCACACCCAGATCCATCCCCCCATGTCTCATCTTTCTAGGACATTGATGCCAAAGTTTGACATTAGCGCTAAAGTTGGATATGAGCGTAAAATGTTGGACACTAGCACCAAAACCTAGGGTGTCCTGTTTCCAATGCTATTGTCCAAACCCACTTTAGACTCAAACGATCAAAATTTCCTGAATCTTGATCTTTTCCCCTATCAGCCTAATATAAAATCATCTAACCCATGAATATCAGTTTCCCTATAAAAGGCCATTCATCATCCATTTAGAAGGGTTGGCACTTATTCACATGAAAGAAGTAAGCATATAACCAATTACACTTAAGCATTGTTCCCTATTCTCTGCATATAGCCTTCCAAGAATATTCTAAGCTCATGAAATCATTCAAACTAGTCCCTAGTCATTCAAAGTGTATCTAGTTTCACATCTAGTTGCATAAATCACACAGTATTTACACCAAACACTTTAATGAGAGAACTACATTAGCTTGATCCCTCTTCAGAGTATTGGTATGTAGATAGAATTCCCACACAAGGGGTGTGAAGTGCATCTAACATATACTTTACACACTAACCCCTTCTCTCTTTCCCAAAATTGCATTCAAGTTCAAGTACAAGGAGCTCCTAAAAGGATCAAAGATTAAAATTGGCACACAATGAGCTTCATGAGGTCCCAAACCCTAAAATTTTAGTGACAGGGTAACACAGACATTCTAAACAAAACAAAGAAAGCTCTTACTCTCAGGGCACTAACATCAAAGAAGGACTATAGCACTAGATATCACGGTTTTCACTTTATGATGCTGCTGTCCAACTAAAAAATGAAGTTTGTAGGCCTATTCCAACCTACTTCCCAGTCCTGCTCCACTAGTATTAGACTTTGTCTCAGTTAAGAACATTCGAAAATAAGCTAAGTTGAATATTCTCTTTCCTATTACTATATTTAGAAAAAGCTAAAATATTATCTATTTCCAAAAATTAGTAGGTTAATCAAAGCATATTTGTTTAATGATTTACTATACTCAAACACTTTATTTATTTAGGAATTAAACACTTAATTCCCAAAAAGAATAAAACATATTACTGAACCCGACTTACTTCAAATTTTGCATAAAAACTCTAGAAACCCTAAGGCTAATTATTTTTTATTTTTAGCAACATTTTCATGATTTTTCCTAAATTTTAAATTAAAAAACAAATTAATTAAATTTTTTTATATAATCCACTCAAACCCTGGTTTGCACATACTAGATCCTTTCTGGACAAAACTAGTTTCAAATCGATAGGAAAAATATATTGCTAATTTAGGGAGAATTTTAAAAAAATTCTTCAATTTTTAAAAATTAAAACCACAAAAAATTTATAATTTTTTTGAATTACTACACTAATTTTGGAAAAAATCATTCAAAACCCTGGTTGCATCAAGTACATTCTCAGTTACTTTCCAATACTTTTCTCATTATTTTCCAAAATTTTAGTTGGATATTAAAACTCAAAAAATAAATTTCAAATTCACAAATTCATAGTAGTTTGCACAAATATTTCTGAAACATCCCTAGTTACATGTACTAGCTCCTTTTTACTTGTTGAGGCATCACCTTAAATGTTTTCGAGTTTTATATCTTTTTCATGCATATTCCAATTCCTTGCTTAGATTATATTAGTTTAGTTTTTGCTACTTTCATTCAATTTGTTTTCCTAATGCCACCTAAGTTCTTTACATATCTTCCATCAAGATGAAGTGCAAGACTTAGTGGAAACCCTCCTGAATTTAACCAGATCCATTCAACTAGATTAGATACTATGGATAAACAACTAGAACAGGTCCTTGTTATACATCCTACACATCCAAATTACACCAATTTCAATGAGGATAATTTTGACAAATAGCAACATGAAAATAAAAATTATGATGTACACACCAATGCTCATGCTCCACCACATTGGACTACCAATCCACTTCCACCTATTGTTGATAATGAAGTAGTCCTCAAAAAAGTTTTGGTTTTAAAAAAAATTAGAGAAAGAATTAAGGAACAACCTAAAGATCATACACTGATTTTGCAATCTATCATGGAAATCAAAAAGGCTAAGCAAGTTGAGCCTCCCAGTCATTCATAGCAGCCAGTTGCAAATGACACCACAAGGGAAACTATGTCACAATAACACCATATAGTAGTCCAACCTTCTTCTATGCCACTAACTACAACTAGTACATCCCTATCTCTTGATGTGGTAGCCCTTGTGCAAGAGATACGATCTCTTCAATTCATTGTGCAACATCTTGAGTAAGGTTTTACTAGACCTACACAGGGATTGGATTGTTTCGCTTTACTACATAAACCATTGGCATGTCACATTGCTTCTACACCTTTGCCACACAGTTTAGCTCAACCCAAGTTTACTCTATATGATGGTAAGGGTGATCCAGAGACACATTTCAGAGAATTTCACCTAGCATGCTTGGTTTATGTACCCAATGATTGGTTACTTACCAAGTTATCTCCATGGAGCCTAAAGGATTATGCACTACATTGGTTTTATAGTCTACTGAATCAATTGATCACATCTTTTAATCTTATAGTAGACATGTTCCTATCACATTTCAGTATTAACATTGGAGATAAGATTTCATATGCACATATTGCACAATAGAAACATAAACCTAGTGATAACCTCACAGACTATGTTCTTCAGTATAAGACCATCTTGGCTAAAATGACTAGCCCCATTGCAGATCAAGAATTAAAGGATATATTCAAATAGAGCCTTCTTCTATCACTTCATGAATTAATCATGTTCAAAATATTCTCTTTCTTCACTGAATTGTGTCATACAATAAATGAATGACAAGTCAAGCTAATTTCAATGGGCAAACTCAAGTATTCAAGTATCATAGACACAGCTAATAATTGTAAAAACAAAGTCCCATACATGGTCAAAAATAGTGAAAACAAGAATGAAACTCAACCAATAGTCAATGTAGCTTTAGATCCCCCTCAGTGTGTCTTTTTATTAGCACTTCCACGTCGTGCATTCACCAATCTACCAGTTTCTCCAACTAGGCTTTTATAGCAGTTATTTAAATGTAACATCATATCCCTCCCTCTTATTTGAGAAGTGGATACAACAAAACCTCTTATAAGGGGATATGATCAAAAGGCACTTTATGATTTTCATAGGGCACTAGGCCACACTACAAATAGATGTATCAATTTGTGACATAAGATACAAGACTTGATAGATGATAATCTACTTGATCTGGGCACTTCACTTGAGCTTCCAAAGGTAAAGCTAACATAAGATAAAGCTTTAAAAATCTTCTCAAACACATTTCCATAGCATTCTAAATAAGAGAAATGGGACACATCAGGTGGTCACCCTGCATACCATGCATATCCTCCACCTAATACACACTAGGCTTCTTCTTATAGTGATAGAAGAAGGCTCAATTTTGGTTTTATTTCTAGTTTCAATTTTATATTACAAATCTAATACTAACTGTGTAAGACTTGCGCATTACAGGGATTGACAAGACCAGCTTTGGTATGTATTAGTTGGTGGGTCTATGATGAGTCACCAATGCATTCAATGGTCCTACATATACTTTTTCATATGCCAAAACCCTTGAAAGTTACATCCTACCTACAGCTTTGCCCATTCCCATTCCCATTCCCATTCAAAGATACAAATGCGATCGGTAGCTGCCATTTTGGACTTACGCGTGACAAAGTTAAAACTCACTTTGGACTTATGCGTTGTATAGATGACCCACCTGTCAAGCTTTAATGGACCATGCCCTAATGAATGTGACATACTTACCTGCACCTTCACCCATTCCAAAATAAAGTAGAGGCCAATTTTTTTTAGCAGACGCAGAAATTATTATAGAGAGATTCCATTACATGTGGGATAGGAAAGTGGGAGGCACTCGCTAAATTTTGCATGTATGTTCTCTCATCATAAATTATTGGCCATTATTTTAGTATGTTCTCTCACTATAAAGTATTATGAGGACAATGAAGAGGGATCAAGTTACTATTTGTGTTGATGTATAGAGAAAGAAAAAATTGACTTCCCCAATTATATATGGAGAAAACATTGACTATCCCACTGGGTCAGTGGTAGTCACTAGAACTTGGTTTCGATGATATAAAGTGGGAGGCACTCGCTAAATTTTGCATGTATGTTCTCTCACCTTAAAGTACTACCCATTACGTTAGTATGTTCTCTCACTGAGGACAATGAAGAGGGCTCAAATTACTATTTGTGTCAATGTGTAGAGAAAGAAAAAGTTGACTTCCCTAATTATATATGGAAAAAATATTGATTATCTCACTGGGTCAGTGGTAGTCATTAGAACTTGGTTTCGACAATATAATATAAAAAATTCAAATCAATGGTTATTTGAAGAGTTTGAAATGCACAAAAAAATATTGTACCATTCAAATTTGATTCTTAAAATGAATATTCAATTACAAAATTATCATGAGAGGCCATTAAATAAGAAACTATGGAAATTTTGGGGTTCAGACCATAAATATATCCTTGATACTATCAAGGTTAGAGCAGATCCTAGTGGTTCATTGGATTGAAATATGTAGGTATGTTGAATTTTCAAATGTATATGTAATCAATTTTACCAAATGTTCTTTATTTTCTAGTTAGTACACATGAATTTCTTTTTTAATTCCTTACTAACAATTTTTTGTAGATTAGTGGTACCAAATTAGCTTCCACCTTCACATGGATGTCACTATTAATAAAGAACTGAATATTCTTGAAGCTGAAAGAAGCTTGCTAAAAGTACTATAATTTGTAATTGAAATGAGGTTAACTTGAATGAATGAAATCAGAGAAGGAGAATCATGGATATTTGAAGTGTTTGATGTAGTCAAATACCTTCATGAATTGACCTATATTTTGGGATGGTGGTCTCCTTAATTTTATTCTAATCATAACTCACCATGTCCTTGCCTTAAATGCTTCACTTATTCTTCAACTAACTTGTTTTCAATTCCCACAAAGAAGCTTCAGTATTATAGGGTAGTTTGAAAGACATTCAATGCTTCTTTGACTCCATCAAATGACTATTTTCTTGTTCAATACATAGGGGTAGCATGTTTGACATTATTGAAAGCCTATTTCCTAGGAGATCATGGTCTAACTATCTCCCCATTCAGCATTTATTCTTTCATATCTGCATGTAACTAACTGTCAATTCTCAAGTTGCCACTCTCTCATTGCATTCACTATCATCTTCATGATATTTCATGATTTTAAATTTAAGATCCCCACTTATGTCCATTCCTCCACCTTAATCATGGAATGTGAGTGTAGGAATATTTTGAAGTCTTATTACATCTCAAAATCTGATAAAAAAAACCTCAAATTAGATACCTCTTTCCTTGGAGAGTCAAACTAGATCCTCTTGATTATTGACTACACCAACCCACCTCATTAGTTTAGTCAAGGTGGATAGTGTATAGATAAATATTCTCTTAATTATTGACCTTCAAATGGTTGACATTGTTAGTAAAGAATTCCATATTATTCAAGCTAAGAAAAACTAACTTTTTAGGTACTTAGTGTTTTTATGCTCGTAAGCAGTTATGAAAATGCACTTTTGGGTGGATTTAAATGTTGTGGCATTGCAAAAACATGTAATTTGCCTACATAGTTGTGATCGAAGTGATAATTTACCAATTGGAGATCTCAAAGGCATAAATGGTAGTTTAAGCTCAAGAAGTTGCCTATTCAATGCCAAAAAGTTGCAAGGAAATGGTGAATGAAGCCCTCCAGTGGCAACAACTGCAGATGCTCCAATAACTTGCTCAAATTCTTCAAACACTTCCGATGGAAAATTATGGCTCTGCGACTACACATCCTTGCTCCCCATCGAGGGAACTTCCTTTCAGTGCCCCAACACCCTTCAAGGTTTAGGTAAATTTTGATATTCCAACATTTAAAGGAAAAATCAATGCTGATGCAGTGGAAAATTGGTTGGATCAACTGTCTTCCTACTTCTCTATAAATAAGTTCATCGATGGAGAAAAGATCACTTTTGCTCTTTTAAAATCATCATTGCCCATGAAAAACTAGTGGGAAGTGTACAAAAAGAGGTTCAGTATGGATATCATTGGCCTTGGGGTGGAACCTACCTGGGATGATTTTATGGAAGTAGTAAAAGAAGAATACTATCCCATCATAGCATATGATGATCTGTACATACAGTGGCAGCAACTTTGCCAAGGTAAGGAACAATCTATCAAAGATTACACTGACATTTTTCATTCTCTATTTGTGAAACTGGGCATCCAAGAAAGTGAGAAACACAAGGTTCTCAAATATCATGGCGAATTACAATGGTACATACGGGGAGAAATGGAACTCTTCAATTTGGAAACCATCGGTGAGGCATACAAGTTCGCAGTAAAGATTGAGCAGAAGCATGGAAGAATGGATATAAAGAATCAGTCTTCAAAATGGAAAAGTGATCAAGAAGGTCAAACACGAGGCCAAAATTGGAAGCAAAAGGAAAGAAAGACTGGGAAGTGGTGTGGTTATTACAAATCTAGAACTCACTCAAAAGAAAAATGTTGAGCTATCAAATCACTGCTTTCTGAGTCACCATCCTCAACATCTACTGCTCTACCTCATACAGACCCTATAGTCAAAGAGGTTGAAGAATAAATTATAGATGATGATCTTGAAGCCATTGTAGCTTCATCACAGACACACGATGAGATGCTAGATGACAAGGAAAGGTTGTTTCACTCTAAGTTATGGGTGAAAGGTAAGCCTCTGCATTTCATTCTTGATAGTGGAAGTCAAAAGAATTTAATCTCTAAGATGCTAGATGACAAGGAAAGGTTGTTTCACTCTAAGTTATAGGTGAAAGGTAAGCCTCTGCATTTCATTCTTGATAGCGGAAGTCAAAAGAATTTAATCTCTACTAATGTTGTGAAAAGCCTAAATTTGTCCATGAAGCCTCACCCAAAACCATACAGTATTGGATGGTTGAGTCCAGGGATAAACCTCCGTGTCACCCACTAATGTCTTCTCTCATATGCAATACAACCTTTCCAAGATGAGGTCTTATGTGATGTGGTCAATTTATATGTTCGTGATGTACTCTTTGGTCAGCCATTCATGTATGATTGACATGGTATATACGAATCAAGAACTAGACGGATCACCCTAACTCTTGGAACACGGTGCTACAGGGTACTAGAAGTACCACCTTCCACATCTTTCTCTCTGCTTAGCGCCAAGAAATTTGTTTTCATGGTGGTCAAGCCACAGGAATCCAAAAGGGCTGATGTTATAGCCCTGACAACACAACAACAGAAGCAAATAAATATCATGCTAAATAAGTTCACAGCCTTCCATCCACAGACTGATGATCAGATAGAAATGGTGAACAATCAGGCCTTGCACAGTTCCATAAACCACAATCCCTTCCAAGTGTGCATCGGGAATCAAATCAAGACACAACTACCACACCTGATGGGGAACAGTGATGCAATGGGGACCATTGCTTTTCAAGGAGGGAGGAATGATTTGGGTGACAATTTAGGTGGTATAATGAGCGCTAAGATGTGGTGATACAATGAATCGTGGCTGTCGAAGCAGTTTTTGTAAGGCCCCAGAGCGGGCAGCTAGTAGACCGAGTAGGGCTACGCGTAGCTTTATATGGTTTTAAATCTTGGATGCTAAATTGTTAGGTGACAGTTAAT
This sequence comes from Torreya grandis, assembly GCA_037957365.1. Classification (NCBI taxonomy): domain Eukaryota; kingdom Viridiplantae; phylum Streptophyta; class Pinopsida; order Cupressales; family Taxaceae; genus Torreya; species Torreya grandis. Next base: position 7,895 of record JARHVA010000900.1, read on the forward strand.
TCCTCAAATTTTGTATTATTTTCATTCTTGGAAGTCACATTGTTGGTGATAGTTATTTCCTTGAGCCATTATGTACTCGAGCGATGTATTGTTTTAATTTACGGATGTCAATTTGTTGGTGACAATTATTTCTCTCGATCCACTCAGTGATACTAATAAAAGGACTGGCCATCACACCAAAATCTCCAAAGTGATTTGGGTCCTCTTCCAAACCACTATATGGCCCATGGACTAAAGCACTCGAGGTGGACCCAGTTAGACACATGGCAGCAGTGTATCGCTATCCCTAAGAAGGGATATATGGATCATGCCCACCAGCTTCTATGGGACTTGACCTCGAGACCTAGCTCTGATACCAATAGAAGGACTGGCCATCACACCAAAAGCTCTAGAGTGATTTGGGTCCTCTTTCAGACCACTATATAGCACAGTGGTTGAAGCACCCGAGGCGGACCCAGCCAGATACGTGGCAGTAGCGTATCACTATCCCTGAGAATGGATGTATGGATCACCCCTTCTCTCTTTCCCAAATTTGCATTCAAGTTCAAGTACTAGGAGCTCATAAGAGGACCAAAGATTGAAACTGGCACACAATAAGCTCCTTGAGGTCCCAGACCCTAAAATTTTAGCGATAAGGTAACACAGACATTTTGAATAGAACCCAAAAAGCTCTTACCCTCAGGACACTAGTACCAAAGAAGAACTATGACACTGGATATGAGGGTGTCCACTTTATAGTGCTACTATCCAACTTAGAAATGAAGTTTACAACCCTGTTCCAGCCTATTTCCTAGTCCTACTCCTCCAGTATCAAATTTTTTCTCAATCCAGAATAGTCAAAAATAAGCTAAGTTGAATATTCTCTTTCCTATTACTATATTTATAAAAAGGTAAAATACTATCTATTTCCACAAATCATTAGCTTAATCAATACATATTTATTTATTGATTTACTATACTTAGACCCTTTATTTATTTAGGAATTAAATACTTAATTCCCAAAAATAATAAAACATCCACAAGATCTGCAAGGGTGGGGTCGAGTATGCACACTAGATGGCATATCTCTAGCATCAGTCTTTGAGAACCTACTCGTATGTTGAATGAGTGTATTAGTGAGTGAACTAAGTACATGCAAAGTGTCGATCTCCATGTCCTATTGAAATATATAGGGGATCCTTGGTTCAAATGGATTTTGGATACATATCCTTATAGGCCAATTAGGTGCATGACGTGCACCTGGTTGACCCTATCGAGAGCCTTTCTCTTGACCCTAAAACTCACCATAATCAAAATAGTTTGAAATCTCATTGAGGATAAACTCACAATACAATTTTCTCAAAAAATATAACAGGACCTCATGGTTATTACCGGGTGGATAGTCAGACACCATCGACCATCGATCCCAAAAATTGGATGTGATTAAATTGTGTTGGCAACCATGGATTGGAAAATGTTTAGAAATTATTGGAAATGGTGCATTGGTGGTTGGGTTAATGAATTAGGGACAAATGGAGATTTTTGATGTCTTTATTCTTAACCTCACTTGCTTACAATCTATTAGCACAATAAGCCCTACAACTATCTCAATATAAAGGCCATCTACCAATTTAACTCGTTATAGAGTCAATTTGACCTAATAATGACTCCAGAGATTTGGCTAGATAGGTGCAGTGGGTGTTGGTGGAAGTGGGATCCCTCACTCTCCTAATTAATTCTTTAATTTCAATTTTATTTTCCATAATGTGGTCAACTAGACTCCCCTAACCACCTGGGGGATTTTGTAGAAATTGAGGAGGGTTAGGTTGAGGAACAAGAGGGTTATCAGGGCAAATTGTTCAAAATAAATAAATTACCAATTAAACAAAGAAAAAAATAAAAAAAACTTACTAAAATTTAGGGTTAGCAGTTGTAGATTTTTAGCACTTACCTCTTCTACGTGATGGCACCATCAATTAGTTGTTTTCTCAAGCTTCTTGGAATGATTATGGTAAGCTTTGGCCTCACTAAGAGAAAACACAATCATGGAGTGAAGGAGAGTGAGGGAAATAAAGAAATCGACTAGGAGAGTGAGGTGAAATTAAAAAATCTAAAACATTTAATCTTTTTTATGCATTCATTTTAAGTGTGAATTGTCATATAGGACTATGCCATGCATTACCAGAGTACTTGTTGAAAATGCATTATTTTGGAGTGGTAATTGCCAAATTTGTTTAAGTGTTATCTAAACAATCCATTGAAAGTTACATCCTACCTGCACCTTTGCCCATTCCCATTCAAAGTTACAAATGCGATCGGTAGCAGTCATTTTGGACTTGCATGTGACAGTTAAAACTCACTTTGGACTTACGCATTGTATAGATGACCATTCCCTGATGAATGTGTTATACTACCTTCACCTTCACCCATTCCAAAATAAATTCATGGCCAATCCTTTTTAGCAGATGCAAAAGTAGTGGCTAAATTTTGCATGTATGTTCTCTCACCATAAACTACTGGCCACTACTTTAGTATGCTCTCTCACTGAGGACAATGAGGTTTATTGTTATAATCAATAAAAATTTTGTAATATAGAATGTTAAAAAAAAATGGAGCCTATTATAATGGAGCCTAGTATATTATATATAGTAAAATACCAAGAATCTTGGTAGTAGAGCATGGGTTCAAGATGCGAAAAACTTATTGTTGAAGAGATAATGCACTCAGTCCAAAATAGAGCATGATGTGTTTGTAAACAAGTGTGAACATAGAGATGATACATAAATCTAGATCAATTATTTATATATATGGCATTTAGGATACAAGTAGAAGTGGTTGGAGCTATTGTTATTTCCTTTGAGCAAAGTCAAATTAAGAGTGAGGTAAAAAGCAAGAGATTGATGAAATGTGTCAAATAGATAAATATTAGAGACACAGAACCAAATGAGTATAGAGAAGATAAAGAGAATGTGTAGAGTATGAGTAGTTATAGATCAGATCTATAACAAAGAATTGAAATTGGATTCTTTTATGAATCAACATTGTAATATGGAGTTGTAGCTCCATAGTAAATCTGATTGGTTGGTACCATCAGACAAGCTGATTTGGTACTTAGTTAGGGAATGGGTGTTTCCTTAGAGTAGGTGCTCTTAAATAAGGGGATAAATGTATCCTTAGTGTTGGTTCCCTTAAACATTATAACCAGTGAGGTTATTTATTATGAAGCTGGATTAGAATGGTAGATTCTAATAGTTATTCTCATGGTGGTTTTTCCCATATTAGGTTTTCCATGATATATCTAGTGTTGAGTTTATTTATGTGTTTGTCATATGTGCATATAGTTTAAATCTACATTAAAAGGTTTTGAAAAGGACTAATTTAATAAATATACTGATTCACCCCACTTTTCAGTATATAGTTGTGTTCCAACATAAATTACCATGATAAGCACATGTACAATGTCAATAATACATAGATTATCATGATAAGCATACAAAAAATTACAACATCTACCAACATAGTATCTAATTTGGATGAATGTCATATATAGATATAAAATGTCAAAAATGCATACATTGCCATATAGGCATACAAAAAAAATACATATCATGTAAGACATCGTAATCATCAAATAACCTCCCTCTCTTTCCTTACTCAAAGAAGACTCTCCCTGGGATGCCCTACTAGTAGATGGAGATCCCTCTAATGCCTTAGATTGCTCCAAGGTCTGACTATGGGTCCTATGCTCATATTTCACTTGCCACTGAACATATTCAAATACAAGTATTATTACAAAATTAACATAAAATACATACCACTTTTAAGAAATTAATTTTAAACTAGAGTAGAAAATAATTTAAAATGCACTTACTGCAAGCTTGTTGTCCTACTCAATCTTTTTTTGACACTCAAACGAGTCAGTGGCAGGGTCAGCTATTTGAACAAGTTTCTAAAATAGGGAAGAAACATGAGAAGTTTCCCTACTAATCATCTGACTGGGATTATGAAATGTCATGGGACAAACCTACATACACAATACATTCACATAAATTATATTTTCCCCAAGTTTGTAGTAAAATTATTAAAACAAGTAAATTTCTACAATTCAAAATTATAAGTTAATAAATACCTCTGTCAACATCTATGTGGATGACAATGTAGTAGCAATTTCTATCTCTATCTCAGCTCATATTGATGGAGGAGTGTCTATTTGAGCCATCAATTGAATGTAAATAAGGTCTCAATTAATTTTCTATAAAGTATCAAAGATATATATGGCAGGGTTTTCTCCTTTATTAAACCAAGAGTGTATTTAATAGCACTGTACTTGAAATTTTAGATCCTCAATAGATTAATTTAACTTAAATTTACAAGAAAAATATACATAGAATTAATGTACATAGAGCATAAGATTAACTCAAAATTTTACGTCTTTATAAGTAAAATGTGTCATCCTAACATAGGAAAATTTAGGAGTGGATGGGCTAGCAACTAGATCTAAAAATGCAAATAATGGTTATGTTAAATCAAATGCTACAAATGTTGACTATGATGATGAAGACACTATCACCTCCTGGGACATAAAAAATTACATATATATTATTTAATTTCTATGTAAATTAATTGTTAACTAAATTAAATTTGTAAATATAACTTGAATTTAACATGACATTTATATAAAATATACATGCATCTGTGTAGTGCTTAATGTCTGCACATCAAATTTGTGTGCCAAAAACTCATCACGCATAAGTATATTATCCACGCCCTCTGAACCATCAGTGCCATTGTCATTAGAAGGTCTAGTGCATATAGCTCCACAAGATCTACAAGGGTGGGGTCGAGTATGCACATTAGTTGGTGTATCTCTAGAACCAGTCTCTGAGAGCCTACTCGTATGCTCAATAAGTGTATCAGTGAGTGAAATAAGTGCATGAAGAGTGTCAATCTCTATGACCTTTTGAGCTATAGAGGGAATATTAGGTTCAACTGGATTTTGGATTTAAATCCTTGCAGGCCAATTAGGTGCATGATGTGGACCTGTTTGACCCTATCCAGAGCCTTTTCCTCAACCCTGAAACTCACTATAATCAAAATAATTTGGAATCTCATTGAGGACAAACTCATAGTAGAGTTTCCTTAAAAAATACAATGAGACCTCATGGTTATTACATGGTGGATAATCAAACACCATCTACCATTAGTCCCATAAATTGGCTATGATTAATTTGTGTTGGAAACAATGGATTGGAAAATGTTTGAAATGGTGAATTGGTGGTTGGGTCAATAAATAAGGCACAAATGGAGGATTTTGATATGTCTTTATTTTTGACCTCACATGCTGCCAATTTATTAGCATAATAAGCCATATAACTATCTCGATATCAAGCCCATCTATCAATTTGACTCATTATAGAGTCAATTTGACCTAATAATGACTTTAGAAAATTAGATAGATAAGTGTGGTGGGTGTTGGTGGAAGTGGGATCCCTCATTATCCTAATTAATTCTTTCATTTCATTTCTTTCACAATATGGTCAACTAGACTCTCCTGACTTGCTGGGGGATTTTTTGGATCTTTAGGAGGGTTAAGAGGATAGTTAGGCTAAGAAACAAGGGTTAGGAGGAATTTTAGGTTGAGGAACAAGATGGTTAGTAGGATGAATTGTTCAAAATAAATAAATTACCAATTAAACAATGAAAATAATTTAAAAATACTAAAATTTAGGGTTAACGGGTGTAAATTTTTAGCACTTACATCTTATACATGGTGGCATCATCAATAAGTTGTTATGTCAAAAACTCATCACTCATAAGTATATTATCCAAGCCCACTAAACTACCAGTTCCATCATCATCATAAGGTCTAGTGCATATAACTCCACAAGATCTACAAGGGCAGGGTCGAATATGCACACTAGATAACATATCTCTAGCATAAATTTTTGAGAGCCTATTATTATGTTGAATGAGTGTATCAACTAAGTGCATTCAAAGTGTTGATCTCCATGACTTATTGAAATGTAGAGGGGATCCTTGGTTTAAGTGGATTTTGGATACAGGTCGATTAGGTGCATGACATGCACTTGATCGACCTTATCCAGAGCCTTTCCCTTGACATTAAAACTCACTATAATCAAAATAGTTTGAAATCTCATTGAGGATAAACTCACAGTAGAGTTCTCTCAAAAAATAGAATGGGACCTCATGGTTATTACAGAGTGGATAGTCAGATACCCTAGTCAGATACCATCCACCATTGGTCCCAAAAATTGGATGTGATTAAACTATGTTGGCAACCATGGATTGGAAAATATTTAGAAATTATTGGAAATGGTGCATTGGTGGTTGGGTCAATGAATAAGACATAAATAGAGGTTTTTGATATGTCTTTATTCTTAACCTCACATGCTAACAATCTATCAGTATAATAAGCCCTACAACTATCTCGATATAAAGCCCATCTATCCATTTGACTCGTTATAGAGTCAATTTGACCTAATAATGACTCTAGAGAATTGGCTAGATAGGTGTCGTGGGTGTTGGTGGAAGTGGGATCCCTCACTTTCCTAATTAATTCTTTAATTTCAATTTTGTTTTCCACAATGTGGTCAACTAGACTGCCCTGACCACTTGGGGGATTTTGTGGAATTGTAGGAGGGTTAGGCTGAGGAACAAGAGGGTTATCAGGACATATTATTCAAATTAAATAAATTACCAGTTAAACAATGAAAATAATAAAAAAATTAATAAAATTTAGGGTTATCTCGTAGAATTACACAAAAATAAAAGGTTATATCCGATGCTCTCAAAAAGTTACTTGCTCAATTTAAAAAAGACAATAAAAGAGTTTCCCCTGATATAAGAGATGTTGTGAAAAGAATAGTTGGTTCTCATAACTTTGAACCGCATCTAAAAAATTTATTGGATATGACTCAAACATATTTTTACTCTAAGTTTATTGAAAAATATGCACAAATTTCTATTTGTCAAAAATATTTTGAGCACAAGATAGTAATAAAATAGTCACAGTTTTAGATGAACAGTTAGATTTGACACATGATAGTAGTGCCATAAATGGATAGTAGTGCCAGAAATGGATAGTAGCACCAAAAATGGATAGTAGTTGAAAAAATAGGGGTGTCCACATTTCAGCACTTCTTTTTAGGTAGCAAAATTCTCAAGCTTTATAGAAATAGGCAAAAAATTTAGTTTAGGTACAATTTTTGCACTTCCAAATCAGTCAAATTTAGAAGTTTCAAATATAGTTTTCTCAGATATAAGGGCTAATCATGCGTGGCATGATGGTTCTCACTTCTAGTTTAGATTAGGTAGTTAGCATAACTTCTAGATTAGAATCCATGTTCTAGACATCAGTAATTGGGGGCAATGTGCACAACACATTGATCTTCTTTCTCATTTCTGAGTTTAGTTTATTCCAAGAATTCTTAGCAATTGTGTGCCTTACTCAATATTTAGGTGGTTAGCATCACATTCAAGTTAAATTATCTTATAAGTTTAGCTTTTTAAGTACTTGATTTCTTAAGTTGGCTTTCATATAAGCCTAGTACATCAGTTTTGATGTGGCTTTCATACAAGCCTAACCTCCATCTTTCGAAATGGCCAAGAGTGACCTAGTTTCCAACATACATTTAGGACATCTATGCCACAATTTTAGATTAAAGTACATTCATGGGATCCAAGACCCATCTCATATGACATCCATTTTATACTGATATTACTTCATGAGCTTCACATCATAGAGCAACAATGGAGCCAAAGTTCTAGCTAACCTTTGTATTCTTGAGCCACATATTTAGAGTAATTAGACACATATTCCAAACATCAATTGACACATGCATGATTCATTAGCTTCATTTAGTAGGTGACGATGGAGCCAAAGGGCCAACCTTTGCATTCTTGAGCCACTTTCTAGGGAATTGAGTACTCAGCTTTGTTCATGATATATCTTTTGGTATAGTATCACTCAGCACATCCAATATTACTCAGCCTTATTCACCATTACAATAGGTTTGGTATTAGTTCACATACCTGGTGAAGTGTATTTGTTCATTTCTATATCCTTACTCAGATTTTTGTACATTCTTATTTTAGATATAGCATATCTAGTAAGAACTAATCTACTCTATGTTTTCATTATTAGATTCACACTTCACACTGTGTTCCCTCTATGTACATCCAACATCACACAAGCTTCATGAGCTTCTCCTTTAACATGTAAGTTTAGGTATGCTTTTATTTTTCTTTTATCTTAGTATTTCACTTTAATGCATCACTAGAATAAAGGGTGGCGCGGGGGGCAGGCGGAGGGAAATTTAGTCATATAAAATACAAAATTAAATGACTTAGGCATGGATAATAGCACTTAACCTATAGGTCCTCTCTCTTGCTCACACAACCTTTCTTAGCTAGGTTTTCATTTATTCTTAGTCATCCATAGTTTCTTGGACTTAGCTTTTTGATACCCAAGAAGCCTTCTCAGAACTAGATCCATCCCCTTAGGTCTCATTTGTCAAGGAAATTAGCACCAAAGTTGGACATTAGTGCCAAAGTTAGACATTAGTGCCAAAAGTTGGACACTAGCACCAAAACCCATGGTGTCCTATTTATGGTGCTATTTTCCAAATCCACTTTAGACTCAAATGGTCAGATTTTCTTGAATCCTTATCTTTTCCCCTGTCAGCGTAATACAAGATCATCTGACTCATGAATATTAGTTTCCCTATAGAAGGCCATTCATTGTCCATTTAGAAGGGTTAATACTTATTCATAGGATAGAAGCAAGCATACAAGCAATTACACTTAAGCGCTCTTCTCTATTCTCTGTATACAACCTTCCAAGACTATTCCAAGCTCATTCAAGCATTCAAACTAGTCCTTAGTCATTCAAAGTGCATCCAGTTTCACATCTAGTTGCATACATCATATAGTATTTACACCAAGCACTTCAATGGGATAACTACATTAGCTTGATCCCTCTTCAGAGTATTGGTATGTAGGCAGAGTGCCCACACAAGGGGTGTAAAGTGCATCCAATATATCTTTTACACACTAACCCCTTCTCTCTTTCCCAAATTTGCATTCAAGTTTAAGTACTAGGAGCTCCTAAGAGGACCGAAGATTGAAACTGGCAAGGTAACACAAACATTTCAAATAGAACCTAGAAAGCTCTTACCCTTAGGACACTAGCACCAAAGGACTATAACACTGGATAGGAGGGTGTCCACTTTATAGTCCTACTATCCAACTCAGAAACGAAGTGTATAAACCTGTTCCAACCTATTTCCCAGTCCTACTCCTCTAGTATCAAACTTTTTCTCAATCCAGAATAGTCAAAAATAGGCTAAGTTGAATATTCTCTTTCCTATTACTATATTTATAAAAAGGTAAAATATTATCTATTTCCACAAATCATTAGGTTAATCAAAGCATATTTATTTATTGATTTACTATACTCAAACCCTTTATTTATTTAGGATTTAAACACCTAATTCCCAAAAAGAATAAAATGTCCACAAGATCTGCAAGGGTGGGGTCGAGTATGCACACTAGATGGCATATCTCTAGCATCGATCTCTTAGAGCCTACTCGTATGTTGAATGAGTGTATCAGTGAGTGAACTAAGTACATGCAGAGTGTCGATCTCCATGACCTATTGAAATATATAAGGGATCCTTGTTTCAAGTGGATTTTGGATATATATCCTTACAGGCTGATTAGGTGCATGACGTGCACCTGGTTGACCCTATCGAGAGCCTTTCCCTCAACCCTAAAACCTACCATAATCAAAATAGTTTGAAATCCAATTGAGGATAAACTCACAATATAGTTTTCTAAAAAAATATAACGGGATCTCATGGTTATTACCGGGTGGATAGTCAGACACCATCCACCATCGATCCCAAAAATTGGATGTGATTAAATTGTGTTGGCAACCATGGATTGGAAAATGTTTAGAAATTATTGGAAATGGTGCATTGGTGGTTGGGTTAATGAATTAGGGACAAATGGAGATTTTTGATGTCTTTATTATTAACCTCACTTGCTGACAATCTATTATCACAATAAGCCCTACAACTATCTCAATATAAAGGCCATCTATCAATTTGACTCGTTATAGAGTCAATTTGACCTAATAATTACTCTAGAGAATTGGCGAGATAGGTGCGGTGGGTGTTGGTGGAAGTGGGATCCGTCACTCTCCTAATTAATTCTTTAATTTCAATTTTATTTTCCACAATGTGGTCAACTAGACTCCCCTAACCACTTGGGGGATTTTGTATAACTTTAGGAGGGTTAGGAGGAGGGTTAGGCTGAGGAACAAGAGGGTTATCAGGGCGAATTGTTCAAAATAAATAAATTACCAATTAAACAATATAAACAATAAAAAAACTTACTAAAATTTAGGGTTAGCAGGTGTAGATTTTTAGCACTTACCTCTTCTACGTGGTGGCATCATCAATTAGTTGTTCTGTCAAGCTTCTTGGAATGATTGCGATAAGCTTTGGCCTCACTAAGATAAAACACAATCATGGAGGGAAGGAGAGTGAGGGAAATAAAGAACTCCACTAGGAGAGTGAAGTGAAATTAAAAAGTCTAAAACATTTAATCTTTTTTATGCATTCATTTTAAGTGTGAATTGTCATATAGGACTATGCCATGCATTACTAGACTACTTGTTGAAAATGCATTATATTTGGAGTGGTAATTGCCAAATTTGTTTAAGTGTCATAACAACTTAATAAAATTGAGGGAATATACATGTCCGAGATTGTATCCCCCATTTTTTTGTTCTTTTCTTCGTAGGTGTTGTTGCTCTACCAAGGTTTTGAAGAAAGAGATCAATTTCTAAGAGACCCGCACATGATTTTAGAAAAGTGGATGATGATTTTGGAGCCATGAAGCTAATGAACACATCAAATATGTTTTTCTGTATATACTTTTATTATAAACTTACAATGTACAATTTTGCTGACGAAGAACATCAAATATATAATCTTGGGAAGTGTTTGTTCACACATATTATTTTATGTTTTGTTTGCCTCTTTCTAAACTTAACTTTAATATTTGTTCTTAACAATTATATCTAAACTTACAATAAATAAAATATTCTCCTTAAACATCCTTATATGATTTAATATTAAATTAACAAATATATTCTTATATAATTAAATCTTAAATATAAATATTTTTAAGGTTAATATATTACGTGTTGATTTGAAACCATTTTTCCATTAAAAGAAAAGATTTAACGTTTTACATTTCCCTTTTCTTATCACGAACCGTTGTAACATGTAATAGACACAACATTTCATTATCATTACAAATCTGATACTAACTGTGTAAGACTCTGCGCGTTGTAGGGATTGACAAGACCAGCTTTGGTGTGTATTAGTTGGTGGGTCTACGATGAGTCACCCACAGTTGTGGCATGCACATTTCACAATAAATACTAATTAATGCATCATTTCATGTTCATCCAAATAAGAAATATATATCACATTCAATAATAATTAAAGAAAATAATTTCATATACATTGAAATGTGGAAATCAGTATAATATAAGAAAATAATTTCATATACATCGAACTATTGTAACTGTGTAAGACTTGCAGCGTTGTAGGGATTGACAAGAGCAGCTTTGGTGTGTATTAGTTGGTGGGTCTACGATGAGTCAGGGATGCATTCAATGGTCATTCCTACACATACTTTTCTGTACGCCCAATCCATTGAAAGTTACATCCTACTTTGCCCATTCCCATTCAAAGTTACATATGCGATCGGTAGCAGTCATTTTGGACTTGCGCGTGACAAAGTCAAAACTCACTTTGGACTTACGCGTTGTATAGATGACCATGCCCTGATGAATGTGACCTTCGCCCATTCCAAAATAAAGTCGTGGCCAATCCTTTTTAGCAGACGCAGAAAGTAGTGGCTAAATTTTGCATGTATAAACTACTGGCCAGTATGTTCTTTCACTGAGGACAATGAAGAGGGCTCAAATTACTATATGTGTCGATGTATAGAGAAAAAAAAAATTGATTTATTCAATTATATATGGAAAAAATATTGACTATTTCATTGGGTTAGTGGTAGTCACCAGTACTTGGTTTCGATGATATAATATAAAAAATTTAGATTAATGGTTATTTGAAGAGTTTGAAATGCACAAAAAAATATTGTACCTTTCAAATTTGAATCTTAAAATGAATATTCAATTACAAAATTATCATGGAAGGCCATTAAATAAAAAACTATGGAAAGTTTGGGATTCAGACCATAAATATATCCTTGATACTATCAAGGTTAGAGCAAATCCTAGTGGTTCGTTAGATTGAAATATGTAAGGATGTTGACTTTTCAAATGTAGATGTAATCAATTTTACCAAATGTTCTTTATTTTCTAGTTAGTACATATGAATTTCTTTTTTAATTACTTACTAACAATTTTTTGTAGGTTAGTGGTGCCAAATTAACTTCCACCTTCACGTAGTTGGCACTATGAATAAAGAATTGAATATTCTTGAAGCTGAAAGAAGCTTGCTAAAAGTACTTATAATTTGTCCTTGAAATGAGGTTAACTTGAATGAATGAAATCAGAGGAGAATCATGGATATTTAAAGTGTTTGATGTAGTCAAATACCTTCATGAATTGACCTATATTTAGGGATGGTGGTCTCCTTGATTCTATTTTGATCATAACTCACCATTTCCTTACCTTAAATGCTTCACTTATTCTTTAACTAACTTGTTTTTAATTCCCACAAAGAAGTTTCAGTATTATAGGGTAGTTTGAAAGACATTCAATGCTTCTTTGACTCCATCAAATGACTATTTTCCTGTTCAATACATAGGGGTAGCATGTTTGACATTATTGAAAGCCTATTTCCTAGGAGATCATGGTCTAACTATCTCCCCATTTAGCATTTATTCCTTCATACCTGCATGTAACTAACTGTCATGATATATCATGATTTTAAATTTAAGATCCCCACTTATGTCCATTCCTCCACCTTAATCATGGAAAGTAAGTGTAGGCATATTTTGAAGTCTTATTACATCTCAAAATCTGATAAAAAACCTCAAATTAGATACCTCTTTCCTTGGAGAATCAAACTAGATCCTCTTGATTATTGACTACACCAACCCACCTCATTAGTTTAGTCAAGGTGGATAGTGTATAGATAAATATTCTCGTAATTATTGACCTTCAAATGTTTGGCATTGTCAGTAAAGAAGTTCATATTCTTCAAGCTAAGAGAAACTAACTTTTTAAGTACTTAGTGTTTTCATGCGCATAAGCAGTAAGGAAAATGCACTTTTGGTGATGTCTGCACACCAAATGTGCATGCCAAAAACTCATCACTCATAAGTATATTATCCAAGCCCTCTGAACCACCAGCACCATCATCATCAAAAGGTCTAGTGCATATAACTCCACTGTAGTCATGTAAAATGTGAAATTGGATTACTTAGGCATGGCTAATAGCACCTAACCTATAGGTCCTCTCTCTTGCTCACACAACCCTTCTCAGCTAAGTTTTCACTGATTCCCAGTCATTTATAGCTTCACAAACTTAACTTTTTAAGACCTGGCAACCTTCTCAGACCCAGATCCATCCCCTCATGTCTCATCTTTCTAGGACATTAGTGTCAAAGTTTGACATTCGTGGTAAAGTTGGATATTAGCGCCAAAATTTGGACACTAGTGCCAAAACCTAGGGCATCCTATTTCTAGTGCTATTGTCCAAATCCACTTTAGAATCAAATGGTCAAATTTTCCCAAATCCTTATCTTTTCCCCTATCAGCCTAATATAAGATCATCTAACCCATGAATATCAATTTCCCTATAAAAAGCCATTCATTATCCATTTAGAAGGGTTGGCACTTATTCACAGGAAAGAAGTAAGCATATAAGCAATTACACTTAAGCACTCTTCCATATTCTCTGCATATAGCCTTCCAAGAATATTCTAAGCTCATTCAAGCATTCAAACCAGCACCTAGTCATCCAAAGTGCATCTAGTTTAACATCTAGTTACATACATCACACAGTATTTGCACCAAACACTTCAATGGGAAAACTACATTAGCTTGATCCGTCTCGAAGTATTGGTATGTAGGCAGTGTGCACACACAAGGGGTGTGAAGTGCATCCAACATAACATTTACACACTAACCCCTTCTCTCTTTCCCAAATTTTCATTCAAGTTCAAGTACCAGGATCTCCTAAAAGGACCAAAGATTAAAACTGGCACACAACGAGCTCCATGAGGTCCCAGACCCTGAAATTTTAGTGATAGGGTAACATAGACATTCTAAACAAAACATAGAAAGCTCTTACCCTCAGGGTTCTAACATCGAAGAAGGACTATAGCACTAGATAGTAGGGTGTCCACTTTATGATGCTACTGTCCAACTCAAAAATGAAGTTTAAAGACCTGTTCCAACTTATTTCCCAGTCCTGCTCCACTAGTATCAGACTTTATCTCAGTCTCGAACAGTAAAAAATAAGCTAAGTTGAATATTCTCTTTCCTATTACTATATTTAGAAAAAGGTAAAATAGTATCTATTTCCAAAAATTAGTAGGTTATTCAAAGCATATTTATTTACTAATTTACTATATTCAAACCCTTTATTTATTTAGGAATTAAACACCTAATTCTCAAAAAGAATTAAACATATTGGTGAACCTAACTTACTTCGAATTTTGCATAAAAACTCTAGAAACCCTAGGGCTAATTATTTTTTATTTTTAGCAACATTTTCTATATTTTTCTTAAATTTTAAAATCATAAAAATACAAATTAATTAAAATATTTTTAATAAATTCACTCAAACCCTAGTTTGCACAGACTAGGTCCTTTCTGCACAAAACTAGTTTCAAATCAATAGGAAAAATATATTGCTAATTTTAGAAGTATTTTTAGATTTTTCAAAATTAAAACTACAAATTTTCTATAATTTTTTTGAATTACTACACTAATTTTGGAAATTTTCATCCAAAACCCTAGTTGCATCAAATATATTATCAGTTACTTTCCAGTACTTTTTCATTATTTTCTAAAATTTTAGTTGGATATTAAAACTCAAAAAATAAATTTCAAATTCACAAATTCATAGTATTTTGCACAAATATTTTTAAAACATCCCTAGTTACATGTACTAGCTCCTTTTTGCTTGTTGAGGCATCACCTTACATGTTTTAGAGTTTTGTATCTTTTTCATGCATATTCCAATTCCTTACTTCAGATTATATCAGTTTAATTTTTGCTACTTTCATTCAATTTGTTTTCCTTATGCCACCTAAGTTCTTTGCATGTCTTCCTTCAAGACGAAGTATAAGACTTAGTTGAAACCCTCCTGAATTCAACTGGATCCCTTCAACTAGATTAGATACTATGGATAACAACTAGAACAAGTCCTTGTTATACATCCTACACATCCAAATTACACCAATTTCAATGAAGATAATTTTGACAAAGAGCAACATGAAAATAACAATGATGATGTACACACCAATGCTCATGCTCCACCACATTGGATTACCAATTCACTTCTACCTATTGTTGATAATGAAGTAATCCTCAACAAAGATTTAGTTTTTTAAAAAAATTATAAAAGGAATTAAGGAACAACCTCAAGATCATACACTAATTTTGCAATCTATCATGGAAATCAAAAAGGCTAAGCAAGTTGACTCTCCCAGTCATTCATAGCAGCCAGTTGCAAATGACACCATGAGGGCAACTATGTCACAACAACCCCCTATAGTAGCCCAACCTTCTTCTATGCCCACTAGATACAACTAATACATCCCTATCTCTTGATGTGGCATCCCTTGTGCAAGATATACGATCTCTTCAATCCAAGGTGCAACATCTTGAGTAAGGTTTTACTAGACCTACACAGGCATTAGATTCTTTTGCTTTACTGTATACACCATTGGCACGTCACATTACTTCTACACCTTTGCCACCCAATTTATCTCAACCCAAGTTTACTCTATATGATGGCAAGGGCGATCCAAAGACAAATTTGAGAGCATTTCACATAGCATGTTTGGATTATGTACCCAATTACTGGTTACTTACCAAGTTATTTCCATAGAGCCTAAAGGATTATGCACTACAATGGTTTTATAGTCTACCGAATCAATCGATCACAACTTTTAATCCTTTAGCAGACATGTTCCTAGCACATTTCAGTATTAACATTGGAGATAAGATTTCATATGCATAAATTGCATAATAGAGACATAAACCTAGTGATCACCTCACGGACTATGTTCTTCGGTATAAGACCATCTTAGCTAAAAAGACTAGCCCCAATGATAGATCAAGAATTAAAGGATATATTCAAATAGAGCCTTCTTCTAGAACTTCAAGAATCAATCATGTTCAAAAGATTCTCTTCCTTCACTTAATTATGTCATACAATAAAGGAACGAGAAGTCAAGCTAATTTTAATGGGCAAACTCAAGTATTCAAATATCATACACACAACTAATAAGAGTGACAACAAAGTCCCATACAAGGTCAAAATTAGTGACAACAAGAATCAAAATCAACCAACAGTCAATGTAGCTTTAGATCCCCCTCAATGTGTGGTTTTATCAGCACCTCCACGTTGTGCATTCACCAATCTATCAGTTTCTCCAGCCAGGGTTTTATAGTAGTTATTGGAATGTAACATCATATCCCTCCCTCCTATTTGAGAAGTGGATCTAACAAAATCTCTTCCAAAGGGATATGATCAACATGCATTTTGTGATTTTCATAGGGCACTAGGCCACATGACAAATAGATGCATCAGTTTGTGACATAAGATACAGGACTTGATAGATGATAATCTACTTGATTTGGGCACTTCAGTTGAGCCTCCAAAGGCAAAGCCAACACAAGATAAAGCTTTTAAAATCTTCTTAGATACATTTTCACAACATTATAAACAAGAAAAAGGGGCCACATCAGGTGTTCACCATGCATACTGTTGGTTGAATATTTTGTCGATCAACGTACTGATAAACAAAATAGGTCTGATCAGCCAAAGTAGGAAGATTAGTCATCCAAATGTGTAGTTTTACCACATCAAAAAGACACTGATCTCTCCTCTCATCAAGGGGAGGTTCCCTATAGGTATGCTATATATATATAAACAGAAAATAATACTCATGGGTGGGACAAACCATCCATCTCTCTTATTTCAGAGATGATGCACGTAGATCAAAGGAAAAACTCAAGGGAAATGACAGATAGTACTCATCTTCTTTCAAAATTACTATTCATCAAACCACAAGAATACTCCTGGTAGTAACAACAAAATGTAGCAAAGAATGTAATAATTGGCAAATCAAGATGTAGCTCAAAGTCTTCACCTGGATTGCTCAAGAGTAAGATACAAAGGACAATGAGGGCACAAAGTCGCCTCAAGGTCCTTTACACAGAAATGAAATGAAAACAAACTAAAGGTGATTATGGGGGCACAAAGTCTCTCCATAGTTGACTCTTTAAGACACCTTTTTTACTACTGTTACTAATTCTGCTTGTTGAATTAAAGGAACAAAAGATATATTGAAGAAAAAGACATAAGAACGATTTCTTCAATAACAAAGATATTACAGCACAAAGTCTGAAAAACCACTTGCTTTCTTATTCTAGTAACAAAATATGGTCAGCAATCTGAGCTCAAAGTCTCAACAATGCCTTCTAATTTGGGTAGAGTTTCCTTCTAATTGTCAAAAAAGAGATCCTTATTACAATAGAAGAAAGTCCCTTATATAGCCTCTTCAAGAAGGACTTGGGAACAATCAATACATCATTTTGCATTGGAATCTGTTAAGAAGACCTGTTGGAACTTAGGGGTGCTTTACCCATTTGATTTTATCAATGCAAGGAAATAAGTCACACTTATTGAAAGTTTGCAACTTTCAATGTCCACCTGGCGATCTGATCTTATCTTCATCATTCCTCCTTGTCTGGTTAATTGAATCGGGCCCTAGATTTAATTTACTATTCTGTTCCTTCTCTGCTTTTTGCTGGTCTTGGCTTTGAGATCTGTGAATGTATTCTGGTCTGTATGTTTAAAGGATCAATGGCTAATTCACTGTGTTGAATTTGACATTTTTGGGCGCTTCATTCCTTTGTCTTCTTTCAGCTTTTTTGTTTGGCACTTTTCCAGATTGCACTTGCCCTTTCAGGCCTTAAGAAATGACCCATTTTGAGTTAGGAAAAGCCTCCTGCAAGGGTATCTACCCTTTAGGCAGTCTTTGAATGGCCTTTGGGCTTCTTTGAACTTTGGCGATGAACCATTCCGTTGAACCAAGACATTGAGCCAATTGGTTGAACCAAAAATGGTTCAAGCTGATGGTTCAATTTGAATGAACCGAGCCAATGAACTAAGCATTGAACCAAACATTGAACTTGCCTTTGAACTAACCGTCGAACCAAGGCTTTGAACCTTTTCGTTGAACCAAGACATTGAACCAAATTTTGGTTCAACGATTCAAACAAAGCTTTGAATTGACTGATGAACTATTTGATTGAACCAAAGAATGAATCAAAGCGTTGAAGCTGAGTGGATGAACCAAATTTTGAAACAAAGCGTTGAACCGCTTGATTGAACCTGCCTTTAAACCATTTGACATTGAACCAAAAGATGAACCAAACGTTGAACCTATTGCTGATGCTTGCTAATGGAAATTTTTGTTTGAACCAAGGCAATGAACTAATTCCAAAAATGACCAATTGTTAGAAACTGATTCTTTTGATTGAACACACCTATAGAAGTCGTGAAGCCTGTTGAACTTGTAGAAATGAGCCTGTTTGTAGTCTGTAGATTTTTGAAAAGCTTGAAAAATGAGGAATTTGAATGCCAAGACAAAATTTGGAAAGGGAAGAGATAATTTTGGTCTATAGGACCAAAATAATTCAAATGTTGTCCCAAAAATAGCTGATATTTTTGGGGGACAACACATACCATGCACATCCTCCACCTAATACATATTAGGCATCTTCAATTGAGTCACATCCTTTGAGTGGTATGATCGGTGTGTATGAGTCTAGAGTTCCAGCTAGACCATAAATATCATTATTATATTAGGAGATTGTAGATGATGATTCATATTATAATGCACTTTTTATCAAGGCACATATTTATAATCATCCCATTCACAATGTTCTTATCTATAATGGTTCCAACATGAACATGTGCACAATTACATTATTACAACAATTGGGCTTTTCAACATAGGATATTAATCATATAGATAGAGTTATCAGTGGGTTTAATGGGCACATAGAGAGTTCATTAGGTGAGATTACACTTCCTCTATAGGTTGGTCCCACACATGTGACAACACATTTCACTATAGTACCCAGTACAAGAGTTTTTGATAGGTTACTTGATCACCTATGGATTCAAAAAATCTAAGCAGTACCCTCTACATTTCATAGATATGTGAAATTAATTCATGCTAATCAAGTTATTACAGTCGAAAAAGTTCCTTATGAGTCACCACTCCACACTTCAGATCCATCTACCAAATTACAGTCACCAGTGACAGTTTTGTCACTAGTTTTAGTTTTTTTTTTCTAGTTTCAGTTCTACTTCCACTGCAGATCTAGTCTAGGCATGACACTCATCACCATTATAGTGGGTTCATACACCCCCATAAATACAAGATTCTAAACAACTTCCAACTATAGTGTTCACACCTCAAACAATTATATTGTGATCTCATACAACTTCATAGAGAGCACCTAGTTCGAGAGCTTCTTCTCCTACTTTTAGATGGGTTCATAAGAGCCCTATAGTTGCATGCACTTCTCAAAATTATAGAAGGACCCCACATTTGATTTCCACTTTAGAGATTTCAGAGTAGTTACATCATACACACATAATAGCTTCACAATCTCAAACATACACTCATGCCTCACGATCACACATGATACAGTTATTTGACACATGACACCATGATAGGGAGTCTCATCCGAGACTCATCAGTTAGTATTATTTTCTCCCAACTTACTTGTATATAGCTTCAAATATATCAAAAACACTAAAAATATTCTGATTGTATGCATCCTCCATGTTTTACATTACTACTATCATGTTAGGACTTACATTTATTGTTTCATGCTATTGTATGTCAATTTTCTACATTTCCATGCTTCACTTGATTTCTTTGGAGTGTGTGAAATGATATCTAGATACATGATTGCTTCATTCTACCTATAGAGGGTGCATTCTTACTTATACATTTTGAGACACACAATGATATATACACCCACTAGGGGCATATTCTACATGACTTCACCATCCAAGTTATGTAATTCTTACACTACACACTATGAGTTATCATGCTGATGTACATTACTTTATAGCTTACACAGATCTCTATATCAAAATTTCATTAGTATCTAGCATGTGTATATCTCTTAGAATATACCTAGTCTTGTACTATACATGTTTTTCATACTTTCACATTTTCTTTGATTAGTTAGATGTGTTTGTATTTATTCTCAATTATTTACATACTTTCTCTGCTTGCTTAGCATAGCTTGTGTGATTGCATTTCCAGTTCTATCTTGTTTCATGCTTGTGCCTTAGGGCATTTGCTAGTGTCCTTTGATTTTATTCATGTCTGTGCCTTAGGACATTTTCCAAAGTCCTTTGTTTGTACTCTTCCATATGTTTTTGGTCCTTGTGCCAACATCATGTGCTTCACTTGTATGTGTATGTGGCATTTAAACATGCCTTTCATGCTTGTTTTCTAGTTTGAGTGACATGTGTCCATGTCCCTTGTTTGCTTGACCCGTTGGCCACTCTCTTGTGTGCTTATTGCTTTGCATGCTTGTTTACTTGTTTTCATCTTCAAATGTGTGCAATGCCATGATCCATGTCATGCATTATCTTGCTTTCTTAGATACCATGATGGACATCATGCTCCATCCCTCCAACTAAAAACTAACATATAACTTTTACAAATCCAATTTAGTATCATGCACATGCTTATACATTTTTATATCTATCTAGGCATACCCATATTGATATAACATTCTATCAAATAAAAACAATGCTATATCCAAAAAACATCTTGTCAAAATATCAATGTTATATCTATACAAATTAGCACACTTGCAGGACTCTTTTTATTCTGAGGGAAGTCATTACAGGTTCATCAATCCTACCCTCAAAAGAGAGGGTATCAAATAGGGGTTTGTCACATAGACCAAATCTCTTAACAGTCAAACCAATAGCATTCAGAACACTCAACACAAAATCTAAAGGTCAAATTGATCAAACTAGAATAGTAAAATATTCACAGTTTCAGATCAGTAGTCAGATTTCACATAGGAAAGTAGTGCCATAAATGTATAGTAGTGCCAAAAATGGATAGTAGCACCAAAAATGGATAGTAGTTGAAAAAATAGGGGTGTCCACATTTCGACACTTCTATTGAGTTAGCAAAATTCTCAAGGTTTATAGAAATAGGCAAAAAATTTAGTTCAGGGATAAGTTTTGCACTTCCAAATCAATGAAATTAAGTAGTTTCAAATATAGTTTTCTTAGATATAGAGGATTATCATGCATGGCATAATGGTTTTCACTTCTAGTTCAGAGTAGGTAGTTGGCATAACTTCCAAATCAAAATCCATGTTCTAGACATCGGTAATTGGGGGTAATGTGCACGGCACATTGATCTTCTTTCTCATTTCTGAGTTTAGTTTATTCCAAGAATTCTTAGCAATTATGTGCCTTACTCCATCTTTATGTGGTTGTCATCACATTCAAGTTAAATTTTATTATAAGTTTAGCTTTTTAAGTACTCGATTTCTTAAGTTGGCTTTCATATAAGACTAGTACATCAGTTTTGAAGTGGCTTTCATACAAGCCTAACCTCCATCTTTCAAAATGGCCAAGAGTGACCTAATTTATAGCAGGCATTTAGGCCATATATGCCACATTGTCATATTAAAGTACATTCATGGGATTAAAGATCCATCTCATATGACATCCATTCTATACTGATATTACTTCATGAGCTTCATATCACAAAGCAATGATTTAGCCAAAGTTCTAGCTAACCTTTGTATTCTTGAGCCCATATTCAGAGGAATTGGACACACAATGCAAATATCAATTGAGACACACATGATTCATTAGCTTCATTTAGTAGGTGATGATGAAGTCAAAGGGCCAACCTTTGCATTCTTGAGCCACTTTTTGGGGAATTGAGCACTCAGCTCCGTTTATGATATAACTTTTGGTACAATATCACCTAGCACATCCAACATTACTTGGCCTTATTCAACATTACAATAGGTTTGGTATTGGTTCACATACTTGGTAAGGTGTATTTGTTCCTTTCTCTATCCTTACTCAGATTTTTGTACATTCTTATTTTAAATATAGCATATTTAGTAAGAATTAATCTACTATATGTTTTTATTATTAGATTCACACTTCACTTTTTTTTCTCTCTACATAGATCCAACATCACACAAGCTTCATGAGCTTCTCCCTTAACATGTAAGTTTAGGTATGCTTTTATTTTTACTTTATCTTAGTATTTCACTTTACTGCATCACTAGAATAAAGTGGGGGGGGGGGGGGCAAATGTAGTCATATAGAATGCAAAATTGGATGACTTAGGTATGGTTAATAACACCTAACCTATAGGTCCTCTCTCTTACTCACACAACCATTCTCAGCTAGGTTTTCACTGATTCTTAGTCATCCATAGTTTCTTGGACTTAGCTTTTTGATACCCAAGCAACCTTCTTAGAACTAGATCCATCCCCCTAGGTCTCATCTATCAAGGACATTAGAACCAAAGTTGGACATTAGTGCCAAAGTTAGACATTAGTGCCAAATGTTGGACACTAGCGCCAAAACCTAGGGTGTCTTATTTCTGGTGCTATTGTCCAAATCCACTTTAGACTCAAATGATCAAATTTTCTTGAATCCTTATCTTTTTCCCTGTTAGCCTAATACAAGATCATCTAACCCATGAACATCAGTTTCCCTATAAATGGCCATTCATTGTCTATTTAGAAGGGTTGATACTTATTCACAGGAAAGAAACAAGCATACAAGTAATTACACTTAAGCACTCTTCCTTATTCTTTGTATACAACCTTCCAAGACTATTCCAAGCTCATTCAAGCATTCAAACCAATCCTTAGTCATCCAAAGTGCATCTAGTTTCACATCTAGTTGTATACATCATATAATATTTACACCAAGCACTTCAATGGGTGAGCTACATTATCTTGATCCCTCTTTGGAGTATTAGTATGTAGGCTGAGTGCCCACCCAAGAGGTGTAAAGTGCATCCAATGTATAATTTACACACTAACCCTTTCTCTCTTTCCCAAATTTGCATTCAAGTTCAAGTACTAGGAGCTCCTAAGAGTACCGAAGATTGAAATTAGCACACAAAAAGCTCCATGAGGTCCCAGACCCTAAAATTTTAGTGACAAGGTAACACAGACATTCTGAACAAAACCCAAAAAGCTCTTACCCTCAAGACACTAGCACCAAAGGACTGTAATGCTGGATAGGAGGGTGTCCACTTTATAGTGATATTATCCAACTCATAAATGAAGTTTACAACCCTGTTCCAACCTATTTCCCAATCCTACTCCTCCAGTATCAGACTTTGTCTCAATCCAAAACAATAAAAAATAAGCTAAGTTGAATATTCTCTTTCCTATTACTTTATTTATAAAAAGGTAAAATACTATCTATTTCCACAAATCATTAGGTTAATCAAAGCATATTTATTTATTGATTTACTATACTCAGACCCTTTATTTATTTAGGAATTAAACAACTAATTTCCAAAAAGAATAAAACATCCACAAGATCTGCAAGGGCGGGGTTGAGTATGCACACTAGATGGCATATCTCTAGCATCGGTCTCTGAGAGCCTACTCATATGTTGAATGAGTGTATCAGTGAGTGAACTAAGTACATGTAGAGTGTTGATCTCCATGACCTATTGAAATATATAAGGGATCCTTGGTTTAAGTGAATTTTGGATACATATCCTTACAAGTCGATTAGGTGCATGACATGCACTTGGTCAACCCTATCGAGAGCATTTCCCTCGACCCTAAAACTCACTATAATTAAATAGTTTGAAATATCATTGAGGATAAACTCATATTAGAGTTTCCTCAAAAAATACAATGGGACCTCATGGTTGTTACCAGGTGGACAATCAGACATCATCCACCATCGTTCCTAGAAATTGGATGTGATTAAATTATGTTGGTAATGATGGATTGGAGAATGTTTAATTTTTTTTGAAAATGATGCAATTGTGGTCAATGAATAAAGCACAAATTGAGGTTTTTGAAATGTCTTTATTCCTGACCTCACAAGCTGACAATTTTTCAGCACAATAAGCCCTAGAACTATCTCTATGTCAACGCCATCTATCAATTTGACTCATTATAGAGTCAATTTGACCTAATAATGACTATAGAGAATTGGCTAGATAGGTGTGGTGGGTGTTGGTGGAAGTGGGATCCCTCACTCTCTTAATTAATTCCTTAATTTCAATTTTATTTTCCACAATGTGGTCAACTAGACTACCCTGACCACCTGGGGGATTTTGTGGAACTGTAAGAGGGTTAGGAGGGATAGACTGAGGAACAAGAGGGTTATCAGGATGAATTGTTCAAAATAAATAAATTACCAATTAAATAATGAAAACAATAAAAAAAATTACTAAAATTTAGGGTTAGTAGGTGTAGATTTTTAGCACTTGCCTCTTCTACGTGGTGGCATCATCAATTAGTTGTTCTGTCAAGCTTCTTGGAATGATTGCGATAAGCTTTGGCCTCACTAAGATAAAACACAATCATGGAGGGAAGGAAAGTGATGGAAATAAAGAACTCGACTAAGAGAGTGAAGTGAAATTAAAAAATCTAAAACATTTAATCTTTTTTATGCATTCATTTTAAGTGTGAATTGTCATATAGGACTATGCCATGCATTACTAGACTACTTGTTGAAAATGCATTATATTTGGAGTGGTAATTGCCAAATTTGTTTAAGTGTCATAACAACTTAACAAAATTGAGGGAATATACATGTCTGAGATTGTATCCCCCATTTTTTTGTTCTTTTCTTCATAGGTGTTGTTGCCCTACCAGGGTTTTGAAGAAAGAGATCAATTTCTAAGAGATCCGCACATGATTTTAGAAAAGTGGATGATGATTTTAGAGTCATGAAGCCAATGAACACATCAAATATGTTTTTCTGTATATACTTTTATTATAAACTTACAATGTACAATTTTGCTGATGAAGAACATCAAGTATATAATCTTGGGAAGTGTTTATTCACACATATTATTTTTTGTTTTGTTTGCCTCTTTCTAAACTTAACTTTAATGTTGATTCTTGACAATTGTATCTAAAATTACAATAAATAAAATATTTTCCTTAAACATCCTCATATGATTTATTACATTAACAAATATACTCTTATAAAATAAAATCTAATTTTAATGATTAAATCTCAAATATAATTAGAATTATTTACAATATTTTTAAGGTTAATATATTACATGTTGATGCAAAACCATTTTTCATAAAACAAGATTTAACATTTTACATTTCCCTTTTCTTATCATGAACCGTTCTAACATGTAACAATTAACCCCTCCTAATTGAGGGCGGACCACTTTTTCAAATTTTAAATAATTAACTAAAATTATGATTATTTTTTTATTAAATGTTAATTATTAATTGCTAATAATCTAGAATACAAAAAATTTAAGTTCATTTTTACAAAGATAGATTTTATAATTTGTTGTTTCCACACATGACCTATCCCTAAACCTTCATCCCTATTTAGGTTATAGGAAGATTTACCAATTTCAATATCTTCTTTTATTTTTTACTTTTGAAAATAGTTTTGTACCATAATAACTTTGTCATCTTTTATGTATTACTCAATCAGAGCCAATTTCTCTTTCTTCTCTAGATGAATATCAATAACATGTTCTGTGATTGCCATTCAAGAAGATTGGATCAACAAATTTGGGATAGTTTCTTTCATAATTTGGATTATGATAGTCAAAGATGTCAATTATTTATTTTGTTGATAAAATTGATTAAGATGAGACCTATAATGTACACATTAGGACTAAGAACATCTAGCATGGATGATGAAAACAATGAAATTATTGAAAATATACATTATGCATATTATACTGTAGGCCAATAATCATGCACCCAAGATTGTAATGATGCCCAATATATACTTGCAACTTGTGTAGTAAGTGGCCAAACATGGAAAAAATGAATGCTTTAAGAAATAATCTGAACACTTAGTATAAACAAAAAAATATTAATCAAAATAATTGAAAGACATGAAAGACTTAATCAATCTAATACCAATGAGCTCTGGGCATTCTCTGGTAGAATTACTTGAAAATACAAGGCTATAACCGATTTTCTCAAAAAGATACTTGCTTAATTTTGGAAGACAATACAAGAGTTCCACCTGATGCAAGAGATGTAGTGGAAAATATAGTTGGTTCTCATAACTTTGAATCACATCTAAAACATTTATTAGATATGACTCAAACATAATTTTACTCTAACTTTTTGGAAAAATATGGAGAAATTTCTATTTGTCAAAAATATTTTGAGATGACCAAACCTTTTTATGTAAAAATAAATCACACATGCACCACTTATTATAGGAAACATGTTGAATTTTTAATACACTAGGATGTTTTTCACCATATTCATTGTACGTTGCATACTAAAAATATTTTACTAGAGTGTGACATTGAATTTCTATCAAAAATAGCCAGAGAATTTATTCCAACTATTTTTTATAAAATTATAGATGGAAAATTATTTTATAACAAATCATGTTTAAGTAGAAATTACAACATTTGTGGTGGATTGTCAAAATTGAAAAATTATATCCATGAAGAGAGCACAAGTGTAATTGGATAGGAATTAGTTGGTTTAAGAAAATATAGATCAGTGACTTATCAAGTTAAAGATGGCAAATAATCTAAAAGTTATGAGCTTGTTACAAAAAATATGACAAAGAATATAATGCAACCAGGTAGAATATTTTTTATTATGTACAATTTATTCTCATTATATATCTTCATAGTGTCATTAAAAATGGTTTTTTGTGATACAAGGCATGCTTTTGTAATTATTACAGATCAGGATAATGAAGAGGGCACAAATTACTACTTGTGTCGATGTGTAGAGAGAAAGAAAAAATTGACTTCCCCAATTATATAAGGATAAAACATTGACTATCCCACTGGGTCAGTGGTAGTCACTGGAACTTGGTTTCAATGATATCATATAAAAAGTTTAGATCAATAGTTGTTTGAAGAGTTTGAAATGCATAGGAAGATACTACATTATTCAAATTTAATTCTTAAAATGAATATTCAATTACAAAATTATCATGAGAGGCCATTAAACAAGAAAATATGGAAAGTTTGGGATTCAGACCATAAATATATCCTTGATACTATCATGGTTAGAGCAGATCTTAGTGGTTCGTTAGATTGAAATACGTAGGTATGTTGCATTTTCAAATGTAGATGTAATAAATTTTACCAAATGTTATTTATTTTCTAGTTATTAAATATGAATTTGTTTTTTAATTACTTACTAACTATTTTTTGTAGGTTAGTGGTGCCAGATAAGATTCCACCTTCGTGTGGTTGGCACTATCAATAAAGAATTGAATATTCTTGAAGATGAAAGAAGCTTGCTAAAAATACTTATAATTTGTCCTTGAAATGAGGTTGCCTTAAATGAATGAAAGCATAGAAGGAACATCATGGATATTTGAAGTGTTTGATGTAGTCAAATGCCTTCATGAGTTGACTATATTTAGGGATAGTGGTCTCCTTGATTCTATTTTGATCATAACTTACCATTTCCTTGCCTTCAATGCTTCACTTATTCTTTAACCAACTTGGTTTTAACTCCCACGAAGAAGTTCCAATATTATAGGGTAGTTTGAAAGACCTTTAATGCTTCTTTGACTCCATCAAATGACTATTTCCTTGCTCAATACATAGGGGTAACATGTTTGAAATTATTGAAAACCTATTTCCTAGGAGATCATGGTCTAACTATATCCCCATTTACCATTTATTCCTTCTTACCTGCATGTAACTAATTGTCAACTCTCAAGTTGCCACTCTCTCATCTTCATGATATTTCATGATTTTAAATGTAGGATCCCAACTTATGGCCATTAATCCACATTATTCATGGAAAGTAAGTGTAGGCATCTTTTGAAGTCTTATTACATCTCAAAATATTATTAAAAACCTCAAATTAGAGACCTCTTTCCTTGGAGAGGCAAAAAAGATCCTCTTGATTCTTGACTACACCAACCCACCTCATTTGTTTAGTCAAGGGGGATATTGTATAGATAAATATTCTCTTAATTATTGACCTTCACATGGTTATCACTGTCAATAAAGAATTCCATATTCTTCAAGCTAAGAGAAACTAACTTTTTAAGTACTTAGTGTTTTATGCTCCTAAACAGTAATGAAAATGCACTTCTGGGTGGATTTAAATGTTGTGGCTTTGTAAACACATGTAATTTGCTTATATAGATGTGAATGAAGTGATAAATTATCAATTGTAGGTCCTAAAGGCACAAATGTTAGTTTAAGCTCAAGAAGTTGCCTATTCAACACCAAAAAATTGCATTTTAGGACTTACTACTACAACTTATCCAACGGATTGCTCTTGAAGATTCCACCTAAGTACTATAGGGTGAAATTACAAGGATTAAAGAGGCAAGGGAGGGATATGATGGTTCAAAAAAATGACTTACATGTTTTATTTTATGCATGTTTGAACTTAGGCTAAAAAACTACATTTTTATTATATTGGGAAGGGTATTCTTGAGGTCAGAATGGGTGGTGGGTTTGTTGGTCAGGCTTGATGGGATGTCAAGAACCTAGTCCTAGATGTTATCTACCCTTCCCACCTTGAACATGTTGTAAGTTTTATTTTTTGGTCAAGAAGTATCAAAATTAGAGTTATATAACAGCAACTTAAACTTTGACAATATTTGTTATCAGTGTTTTCATACTTGTAAACGATACTGAAAATGCACTTCTAGGTGGAT
Source organism: Torreya grandis (assembly GCA_037957365.1). Classification (NCBI taxonomy): domain Eukaryota; kingdom Viridiplantae; phylum Streptophyta; class Pinopsida; order Cupressales; family Taxaceae; genus Torreya; species Torreya grandis. The sequence continues at coordinate 37,057 of JARHVA010000900.1, forward strand.
TTGAATGTCATGGTAGTGTGATCAAATGTAGTTTGAATGTGTGTGTGTGTGTGTGTGTGTGTGTGCGTGCGTGCGCGCGTGTGTGATTGAAGTGATATATTTTCAAGTGGAGGTCATGAAGGTAGAAATGGTAGTTAGAGCTCAGTAAGTTGCCTATTCAATGCCAAAAAGTTGTATTTTAGGACCCATCACTGCAACTTGTCCAACCAATTGCTCTTGAAGATTTCCCCTAAGTTATATAGGGTGATATTAGAGGGATTAAAGAGGAAATTGAGGGATTTTATGATTCATTAAAATGAATTACATGTTTTATTTTATGCATGTTTGAGCTTGGGATTAAAAAACTACATTTTTATTGTATTGGGAAGGGTGTGCTTGAGGCCAGAATGGGTGGTGGGTTTGTCAATCAGGGTTGATGGGATACCAATAATCTAGTCTTGGATGTTATCCTCGCCCCTCAAACATGTTTATAGTGTCATTTTTGGTCAGGAAGCATCAAAATTATAATGTTGTAGCCATAATTTAAACTTTGACAACATTTGTTGTAAGTGTTATTGTGCTCTGGAACATTAGTGAAAATGCACTTTCAAGTGGATTTGAACATTGTGGTAGTGTTATCATGTGTAATTTTTCCATATATACATGTTTGAAGTGATATATTCTAAAGTGGAGGTCCTGAAGGTAGCAATGGTAGTTAAATCTCAAGAAGTTACCTATTCAATGCCAAAAATTTGCATTTTAGGACCCATCATTGTAACTTGTGCCATGGATTACTCTCAAAGGTTCTACCTGAGTGATCTAGGGTGAAATTACAGTGATTAAAGAGGTAGGAGATGTGTGTGTTTTAACTTAAGATAAAAAAAACTACAATTTTTCTTCTATTAAGAAGGGTATTCTTGAGGCCAGAATGGGTGGTGGGTTTATTGATCGGGCCTAATGGGAGGCCAAAAACCTAGTCATGGATGTTATCCACCCCCCTAAATGTGTAGGTAGTGCCATTTTTTGATCAAGATGAGGTCTTTGGATATTCAAAATTTAATTGGAAATAATATTTTTTGCTTGCACTTATTTTTAATCTTGTTATGGTTGAGTGAAAATTAATTATTTTTCTTTGAATGATGTAAGGAATATGTGGATAGTATATTCAATTTTCTAGTTTCAAGTATCTATAAATTTTTTAAATTCCAACAACTCAATAAAAATATTTCCATAGGACTGTAGTAAATTGTATATCTATGAATATCATTCCTCAAACCACCTTTACTTGAGGGTGAAACTACCCCTCTATCTACCTGAAACCACTCAATCCTCCACACAATTTTCCATATTCTTGCTCCACCTATACCTCTTTCCTAAACCTCCTACCTACTTTACTGATTCATACTACTTCCCCCTACTCTCCTAAACCACACACCCCCATGCAACTCTCTCTCTCTCCCTTTTCTCACCCACTTTTGCATGAAAGTGTATTTTAAGTGTTCAAGGTGATTTTGAGGATAGAATAGGTTTATGATATTTTCAAAGATCGGTTGTCAAAGATCAGTTGTAGGAGGCCTAACACCCTTAAGGTACATGCCTAGAAAGTAATAGAACTATTAATGGGAGTTGACTTAGGTCTAGAGACCTCAATGGTGAGTTGAAATACATAAAAAGTGAAGTGTTGAAGGTGATTAATGAGTGAGGTGTTGAAGGGTTAGAAACTATTCTCAAGAACATGCATTAGGCCTATTAGGCCAAAAACCCCTTAAAGGGCAAAAGTGCAAGAAAGTGTAAAGGAGTGCTGAGGCCTTTGAAATTAGATTGAGTGGTTGACTAAAGGTTGGATAGGTGGATATAAGAGCTGGATTAAGTGTTCTTGAAATTATTAAATAAGAGGAAGGCATCTAGGCATAGCCAAGCCTAAGGAATGTATAGTGAGAAAATGTGAAGAGTGAATGACAAAAGGGGTAGGTTGGAGGATAGTAAAGGTGATGTACGAGCATCAACAAATACATGTACAATATACGTTGATAATAGTAATAAGAAATCTATCTAGTATTAATAATTCCTTATTTGGGCAATATAAGTGTGTTTAGAGTCATTTTTGGTGTTTGGAGAGTTTCCCTTGAAATTGTCAAATTTGATTTTTTAAATGTTCTTAGTATAAATTCATAAGTAAATGTCACTTTTATAAGGTTTTATTAAGTTTTACGAGATATTTTAGTCCTAAGAATGTGTGAAACATAGTACAAGTCCCCTAAAAATTTTAGATGTCTTTATTATCATGTTTGTCCTAAATAGCTAATGTAATTAAAAGACCTATAAACTAGGCCAATTTAATAAGTTTAATTTGAACGAGTAAGAGAGAATCTAAGAATTTTAGTAAACTACTAAGCTTGGTTTACAATCTAAAAAAGTGATAATCCTCACTCCTAATGAGGAGGAACTGTACAACACCAACCAAAGAGCTTAAAAGGACAAAAAATATCATTTTTGAAGAGGTTAGAGCATATGTTGTAGGTTTGTCTTAGTGGAGGACTATGTAAATGCTTTCTTGTTGCACATAATAAATATTTTTAAGTCTTATTGCATTTTTTCCATTGTATTATCCTTTTATAATATGATTCTAGTCCTTTTATATTGACTGCAAGCTTAAATCTTAGTTATATTCATGAAACCCTCAATATTTCATTATTTTTATAGTTACAATCATTTTTAAAGGCTTATTTACACAAGGAAAATGTTATATGAACTCAATTGGAGTATTGAAATGGTTGAATAGGTTTTTTAAGACCAATATAAATGTGTTATATCATATAAAATCCCAATGTTCTCTTTTAACTATCAATAATTAGCTCTCAACCTACATAAATTTTGAGTAAATCTGAAGTACGGATTTCATGAGTAAAACACCTCTAAAACTAAAATGATTTAATAATACGGTATAAATATTTTTGAGAATTTAGGGAATGGATATTATAACTTATTACATGTATCATTGGGTTGACAATAGGTTTGAAATTATAGGTACAAAGGACTATTTTTCTGTACACCTGTAGAAAACCATTTTTGAGAAAGTTGTGCATAAGGTAAGATGAGTTTTGGTTGATTTGAGTTATATAAACTTGGGTAAGGGTTGAAACATGTTATAATTGATAAAAAAATACTATAAATATAATTTTTAAGATCTATGAACTTTATTTTGAGAAATTGACCTACTAGAGTGTTGTATTGATTTTAGGAAATTAAGGTGTTTAATTCCTAAATAATAAATGGGTTTGATTAGATAAAATCAGTAAATAATATGCAATAATTAGGCTACTAATTTGTGAAATTTGAATTTAATTAGGGATTTTCTAAAAATATCAGTGAGAGAGAGAATTAAACTTCATTTATTCTATGTTGTTTTGACTGATATAGGGTTTGGAAATTTGTGTGTAAGATGAGGAAACTATTGCAAAAAGGGATTTGGAGTTCATTTCTTGATTGGGTAGGACCAAAAAAAATAGGAAACCTTGTTGTCTGATGTTGTAGTCTTGATCTTGCCACTGTTATCCAAATTGATCATAGATATCTAATTTTTCTCAGTTTTATTCACCTCATCTATGTGAGACTATGTACCAAATTTTAGACCTTTGATATCAATAAAAATCAATATAGATCTAATTATTTATGTGATTGTGTCTTTTATGCCACCAAATGGAACTTTGGTAAATAGGGAAAAGGGGTTAGTGTGTAAAGAATATGCTGGATGCACTTCACACCCCGTTTGTAGCCACATTGCCTACATACCAATACTCCAAGGAGGGATCAAGCTAATGTATTTCTCCCATTGAAGTGCTTGGTGTAATAGTGTGATGAAAATGTAAGTAAATGTGAAACTAGGTGTACTTGGAATGACTAAGGACCGGTATAAAGGTTTGAATAAGCTTGAAATATTTTTGGATGTCTGTATACAAAGAATAGGGAAGAGTGCTTGAGTAGTCTTGCTTGTATTCTTGCTTCTCTCTTGTAAATGAGTGACAACCCTTATAAATGGACTTTGAATGGCCTTTTATAGGGGATTTAATGATCATGGGTTGAATGTATTCACATTAAGATGACAAAGAAAAGGATAAGGATTAAAAAAAATGACCGTTAGATGCCAAAATGTACTTAGACAACAACACCAAAAATAAGACACCCTAGGTTTTAGCACTCCTATCTAACTTGGGCACTATATTTTAGAGGGAATGAGACCTAGGGGGTGGATCTTGGTCTAAGAGAGATACCTAGGTCTACAAGGTTTAAGTCTATATGGTTATGGATGAGTGAGAATCAATGAAAGAAAGCCTAGAAGGGTTGTGTAAGTAATTAAGAGAATTTATGGATTGGGTGTCATTAGCCATACTTAAGTAACCAATTTTTGCATTTTATATGACTACATTTGCCCCCCTTTTATTCTAGTAATGCAAAAAGTGAAATATTAGGATAAAGGAAAATAAAAATCAAACCTGAACTTACTTGTAAGGGTGAAGCTCATGAAGTTGTGTGATGCTAGATGTGCATAGAGAATATGATGTGAAGTGTGAATTTGAAATGAAAAATAAAGTAGATTAGTCCTTACTAGATACACTATATCTAAAATAAGAATGTACAAAATCTAGGTAAGAGAGAGAGAAAGAGAAAGGAATGATTACACCTCACTGGGTATGTGAACCAATACTAAACCTATTATGATGTTGGATAGTGATGGGTGTATGTTGTACTAAAATTTATATCATGAATGGAGCTGAGTGCTCAATTCCATAAAAAGTGGCTCAAGAATGTAAAGGCAGGCCCTTTGGCTCCATCATCACCTACTAAGTGAAGTTAGATGATCATGCATGTGATAATCAATGTCTAGACTATGTGTCTAATCCCTCTGAATAGGTGGCTTAAGAATGCAAAGGTTGGCCCTTTGGCTCCATCGTTTCCCTATGAAGTGAAGCTATGAACTGATACTAGTATGTATGAATGTGTGTGTTAGATGAGATGGCCCCTAAATCTCATGAATGTACTATGATCTGATAATGTTGGTATGGTTAGATGAATGTATACTGAAAACTAGGCCACTCTTGGCCACTTCAAAATATGGATATTAGGATTGTATGAAAGTCACTCCAAAATTGGTACAATAGGCTTATGTGGAAGACAACTTAGGAACTTAGGTACTTGAGAAGTTAAGATTGTATGAAAGCCAAAATTAGAAAAGGGTGCCAACCACCTATAGATGGAGTAAGGCACATAACTACTGAGTAATGCTTAGAAAATAAACTAAACTTAGAAAAAGGGAAGGATCAATGTACCACGCACATTGCCTCCAATCATTGGTGTCTAAAACATTGATTTTGATCTAGAAGTTATATTAATTGCCTAATCTAAAATTGAAAGTGAGAGTCATCATATCGTGCATGATGCCCCTATATCTAGATTATCTGAGCAAAAACTCTACAAAAACATGCTAAATCTAGACTATAGTGAGCTAAAAAACCTATGAATGAATTCACTTTTTTGTCTATTTCTAAAAAAAATTGATTTTTCACCTTTTTGGATAGGAGCACAAAAAATAGGACACCCTATTGTCGAATGTTTTAGTCCAATTTTGGCACTATTGTCTAGGATCAAAACTGGTAACTTTTTTGGGTTTTCTATTGTCTACTTGGTCTATTTTACCTAGTCTGATGTCTAGATTTTGTTTTGAGTGTTTCAAAAACTACTTTTTTGTCTTGTTATGAGCTTTGATCTCTGTGACAAAACCCCTATTTGTTTCCCCCTCTTCTAAGGGTAGGAATAGGTACCTTGCAATGATTACCCTCAAAAGAAGAAGCCTTACAAGTATGTTAAGATGGAAATATACATGATATAGCAATGAAAATCAACAAGATATCTCAAGATATAGTATGTTTTGATTTGAGAGATTATTAAATCAATAGGGATATGCCTAGATAGATGTAACAATGTAATAACATGTGCAATGTACTGAACTAGAATCAAAAGTGTTAGTTGTTATTTTGTTAATTGGAAGGATGAAACATGATGTCCATCATGGCATCCAAGAAAGCAAGGAAAATACATGATACAGACCAAGGAATTTACAACAATCGAAGACACAATCAAGCAAACAAGTAAGATGCAGGAATCAAAAAGCAAGAAGCAAAAAAGGGTGGCCAACAGCCCATGCAAACAAGGGACATGGGCACATATAACTCAAACTAGAAAGCAAGCATACAAGGTATGTTTAAATGCCACATACACATATAAATGAATCAAGCAAGGTTGGCACAAGGCCACAAGCACCTAGAAGAGTATAAGAAAAGGACATTGGAAAATGTCCTAAGGCACACACATGAATAGAAGCAAAGGACATTGGAAAGTGTCCTAAAACACATACAAGGCATGGAACAAGAATTGAGAAAATGTGAACACATCAAACTATGATAATCATGAAAGGAAAGCATGTAATAACTATTAAAATAGAGTCACATCCAACTAATCAAAGCAAGAGTGAAATTATGCAAGACATGTTAGTATAAGACTAGGTATATGCTAAGAGATACACAAGTGGTGATACTAGTAAAATGTCGATATAGTAATCTATGTAATCTAGTAAGTAATGTACATCAGGATGATAACTAGGAGTGTGTAGTGTAGGAATGACATAACTTGGATGGTGTATTCATGTAGAAGATGCCCCCAATGGGTATGTATATTGATGTGTGTCTTAAATGTAAAAGTAGGATGCCCATTCAATGGGTAGAGTGAAACAATCAAGGATCTTGATGTCACTGCACACACTCAAAAAAGATCAAGTGAAGCATGGTAATTTAGATAAATCAACATACAATAGCATGAAATAACAAATGTAAGTCTGAGTATGATATTATCAATGTAAAACATGGATGATGCATACAATCAATTTTTTTTGGTGTTTTGACATTTTTGAATGTTTTTGATATTTTTGAAATGTTATATTATTTTTGTATTTTGAAAATTTGAAACTATGTAAAATCAAGTAAGAGAGGTTATGTACAAGTAACGCTGAAAAGAAACTATGTACAAGCATGTAAATAAAGTAATATGTACATGATATATATAAAAGACTAAGTTGGAGGAGGAAGGGATCCAATGATGGAGCCTGCTGGGGATGTAGATGGAGGAAAGGGTCACGACCATCATCAAATGCCTCAAGATCATCATCATAAGTATCATTGTATGATATATATGTCATCACGCCAAAGGCAAACTAAAGGTTGCTCTGGTGGTGGAGATGTTGACTCTGCTCTAGTGCATTTAATCGTGCTAGTAGATGACTTTAGTGGAAGTGATGGAATTAGAGTTGTTGGTGATGCTATAATCTGAATAATAACTCAATTTTATAGTTTATCTAATATCTACTATAAATTTGTACATGATTTTGTATCATTTCCTATAATCCTATGAAAAGTACAAAATGGGTGACCATCATGCTGTGACATTTTGTTGATAGATCTATGTCATACTATAGGTAATGTTATCAATCCACGACCAAGTAATATTTGTAACATAAATTGTGGTTGATGCTATGTGCTACCTACCTAAATATGAATAAGTAGCTCTATATCCATAGAGGTGACCATGTGAACTATTTGGCCAAATGATCTTTCTATGGCCGTGAGTGTGGAGTATATCTTAAGAGTGTAGTGTGAGATGCTAACAGTGTGTAGGATGTGGAATGAGAGCTCTAGATTCATCTTGGTACTCTCTTGGGCCAATTGGTGTAAATATCAATCCACACAAGTTGTCATCTATGAGTGTGGGTTTCGTATCATCATCTAAAAAGTCCTATGAATCTGTATCAATATCATGTACATATAACTTAGAATTTACCACAAGGGGTAACTATGATATATGAGTCTCATCAATTGTAGTAGTATAATATGGTACTGCTATAGAAGTATCTATAATTGGTGGAGTAATTATGGAATTAAATGGAACTATTGGTACTACTATCAGTGATGGTGGATGTGTAACAAGTGTTAAAACTATGAATGATGGATTAGCTCGGATGACTAAAGCTACTATGACTGGGGGAATATTTGTGACTATAAGTGGAGGAGTGCAAGAAGTGTTAGTCTCTCCAAACTCATATGTATGTATTTGATCAAGAGAAATGCTATGAGGTGCTGGATGTACTATGAGATATGGTGTCCCATATAGTGAAATAGTTGAAGATGAATCTATAGTTTGATAATATCTAAATGGTTGTTTGTCTGCTAGACATGTGTATAGATATCCCTCATGGAGAAACTTAATACATTGACGGAGAGTATAAGGAATGGTCCCCATAGTATGTATCCAGGGTCATCCGAGTAAAAGATTATAGTGGAGAGGACTTGGCATTACCTGGAACTATGTAGAGAGGGTTTTGGGTCCCAACATGATATCCAAAGTAGTAGTGCCCAATGTCTGTCATGGTATATCATTGAATCCTCAAATGTTCTTATATTATTTTTGAATTAATGCCATATCTACATCCATGGCCTGTAATAATGTGATATTATATATATTAAGTCTGGAACCACTATCAACAAGAACTCTCTTGACTACATTGATTTTGACTTGAATTTGTATGAATAGTGGCAATTTTTTATTAGTAACTATCTGAAAAGGTAGGTTTGCACTATCAAAAGAAATTGCATCTTCTATAGTTTTAAAAGTGTTTATTACTGATGCAAACTAAGAAGGTTATGAATCAATAGGCATAAAAGTCTAAGTGAGTGCCTAATAAAGAATGTCCTTGAATACATTATATTTTTGAATTAGTTATAACATGGAAATCTTCACTGAAGTATTTCTCAATTGATCAACAATGTCATATGCCTTGTGCAAATCTATCTATGCAGGTGGGTTGGGCTTGGGGAGGGTAGGAATAATAGGGTGATGTGGCTCCTTGCTAGGTGGAGGAGTCATAGTGGCACATCGATTAATAGCTATAACCACATTATCTACTATCCATATAGGAGTAGTAGTAGTTATGGGAGGAGAGTGAATATAATTGATGGGTCGAGGTGGTGGAGGGATAAAAGCTGTCAACTAGGCTCTCTAACGATGAGTATTAACCTAGGGAAGAGTGAAATAGACCATGCAACATGACTTAGCACGAGGTTGGGGCTCTAAGGGAGGTGACGCAAGAGATATATTAACATACTTAAAAATAAATTGCTTTACACCATCCCATATAATGAAACATAAGTATGAAATGCAAAGAATGAAGCTTTGTACTAACATATGATAAACTTCATCATTCATATACATGTTAGGGCCCATTATGGTTTCTTTATTATTTTCAAGAAATGTAAGAAAAGTTTATAAATAAATAAGCAACATTTTTACAATTTGAGTATGGATGTAAGGTGATACCTCAAGAAGCAAAGTGGGTGCTAGCACATGCAACTAGGGATTTTTTCAAAAATATTTTTGCAAAATGCTATGAACTTTTAAAATTGAAATTGAAATTCTAAGCTAAGTATGCAACTAAAAATTCAAAAATTTATGGGAAAGTGATAGATTTAATAGGGATTAGTAGATGTAACTAGGGTTTTTAGATTTTTTTTTGAAATTACTATGAATTTTTGAAATTTGAAGTGATTTTCTAATTTTAATATGAAACTAAAAATTCAGAATATGATTGGAAAATTACTAGGAACTAGTTGATGCAACCAAGGTTTGAAATAAATTTATTTTAAAATTTACTACAAAATTTTAAAATTTGAGAAGAATTTTTTATTTTAATATTTAATAAAAAATTCAGAAATTAATGGGAAAAATCAGCTAGGATTTACCCTAGGGTTTTTATGTGAAATTCAAAGTAAGTTGGGTTCATCAAATATTTTATTATTTTTAATAAATTAAGGTATTTAATTCCTAAATAATAAACATGTCTGAGTAGATAAAATTAGTAAATAATGTGAAATAATTAGGCTATTAATTTGTGAAATTTGACTGTAATTAGGGCTTTTCTAAAAATAGTAGTGAGAGAGAGAAAATTAATCTTAGCTTATTTTGTGTTGTTTTGACTGATACAGGGTTTGGAAATCTTTGTACAGGTTTAGGAAACTATCAAAAATAGGGATTTGGAGTTTGTTTCTTGATTGGATAGGATCACCAAAAATAAGACACCTTACTGTTCAGTGTTGTAGTCTTGGTCTTGCCACTGTTATCCAAACTGATCATAAAGATATGATTTTTTTGGGTTTGTTCGCCTTGCTTGTTTGAACCTATGTACCAAATTTTAGACCTTTTTTATCAATGGAAATAACTATAGAGCTGATTCTTTATGTGATTATGTCTTTTATGCCACTACATATAACTTTAGCAAATAGGGAAAATGGGTTAGTATGTAAATGATATGTTGAATGCACTTCACACCTTGTGTGTGGGCATACTACCTACATACCAATACTCTAAGGAGGGATCAAGATAATTTAGTTATCCTATTGAAGTTCTTGGTGCAATAGTTTAATGAAATTTCAAGTAAACACAAAACTAGGTGTACTTAGAATGACTAGGGAATGGTATAAAGGCTTGAATAAGCTTGAAATATTGTTGGATGGTTGTCTGTAGAGAACAAGGAAGAGTTCTTGAGTAGTCTTTCTTGTATTCTTGCTTCTCTCTTGTAAATGAGTTCCAACCCTTATAAATAGACTTTGAATGGCCTTTTATATGGGATTTAATGATCGTGGGTCAAATATATTCACATTAGGCCGAAAATGAAAATGATAAAGAATAGAAGAATCTGACCATTAGGAGCCAAAATATACATGGACAATAATGCCAAAAATACAACACCTTGGGTTTCAGTGATCCTATCCAACTTTGGCACTATTGTCCAGAGGGAATGAGACTTGGAGGGATAGATTTGGGCCTAACAGAGCTACCTAGATCTACAAAGGTTAAGTTTGAAAGGCTATGAATGACTGGGAATAAATGAAAGAAAGCTTAAAAGGGTTATGCAAGAAAGTACGAGGACATATGAATTTGGTGTCATTATCCATACTCAACTAACTAGTTTTCACATTTTATATGACTACATTGAACCAACACCTAGGTCTAGAGACCTAGAAACTTAAAAAGATAGAATTTTAGTATGAAAGATCAATCTCTTAGAGACCTATAGTTGGTTAATTTATTGTAATTTTTGACACCTACATAAATCCTTGAGTTTTCCTAATACCTATCCAAAGTGTCTTAAAGAATAATTATTCGAAGGAAGGAAAGTAGATCTGAGAGATTGGTGACTAGTTAAGAGCAGACCTAATGAGGAATTGACTAGTTTAAAAGAAGATTTTTTGAGAGTGGATTTTGAATGGAGTTGAGAAAAAGAGTGGATAAGTGAGGTTGGAATTATTCATGATCTTAAATCATATGAATAGGAATTTCATATCCTTCTTATAAATAGTAGAGCAAACTATGCATTAAGTGGTATTAGGGGATGATAAAGGGTTTTGACCAAAGATGGATCATTGTCTCATGAGTGAATATTTTGTTTCAAGTCAGTAAGGTTTCCTTTTATCAAACTAAATAGATTATAGTCAAGGTTAGGTAGAAGTTCATCTTACAATTTTATCAAAGATAAATTTGCAAATAGGAAGAAGTAAGTAGACCATGTATATGGTCACCAAAAGGAGTTGAGTGCAGAAGATGTATTGATAGAGATTACTTGAGAGGTAAGGGAAAATATAAAGGAATAAGAATCGTAGAATCATAGCTCAACTGAACTTGTTCAAATGCAAGTATTATTACAAAATTAACATAAAATACATATAACCACTTATTAAGAAATTAATTTTAAACTAGAATACAAAATAATTTAAACATGCACTTAATGCAAGCTCATAGTCCTATTCAATATTTTTTTGATGCTCAAATGAGTAAGTGGTAGGCTCATCTATTCAAAAAAATGTTTGAAATAAGGAAGAAATATGAGAAGTTACCCTACTAATCATCTGAATGGGACTATGAGATGTCATGGGACAACCCTATATACATAATACATTTACGTAAGTTACATTTGCCACAAGTATGTAGTAAAATTATTAAAACATGTCTATTTTTACAATTCAAATTACAAGTTAACATATACCTTTGTCAGTGCTTGTGCGGATAACATTGCAGCATTAATGCCTATGTTTGTCTCAGCTCGTAGTGATGAAGGAGTGTCTACTTGAACTATCAACTAAATGTAAACAAGCTCTTAATTATTTTTAAAGTATCAAAGATATATATGACAAGTTTTATCTTTTATTAAACTAAGAGTGCATTTAATAGCACTATACTTGAATTTTGAGATCCTTGATAGATGAATTTAACTTAAACTTACAAGATAAATATACATAAACTTACTGTACATAGAGCATAATATTAACTCAAAATTTTACCTCTATATAAGTAAAAGGTGTCATCCTAATAGAGACAAATGCAGTAGTGGATGGGCTAGTAGCTAGATCTAAAAATGTAAACAATGGTTGTAGTAAATAAAATGTTACAATGTCGACTGTGATGATCAAGGCAATGTCACCTCCTAGGACATAAAAAATTACATATATATTATTCAATTTCTATGTAAATTAATGGTTAGCTAAATTAAATTTTCAAATATAACTTAAATATAACATGACATTTATCTAATATATACCTGCATCTATGTAGTGTTTGATGTCTACATACCAAATGTGCATGCCAACAACTCATCACTCATAAGTATATTATCCAATCCCTCTAAACCATTAGCGTCATCGTCATCAGGTCTAGTGCATGTAACCTAGTTGATATAATGATGCAAGGAAGATGTCATCATGAGGTCTGTGCCATGGTGGTTTGAGAAACATGAAGGAGATATATTGATTTAATAAGAACATCTGAGATACCATATGGACATGACATGAGTGATCTCTGCTCTAACATGGAGGACTAGATTTTTTCCTTAGAACAATATCTTTGATTATAGATAGACCTAGTAGGCATGGTGGACAAGCATTGATTATAGATATGTTTTATGCTCATAGTCATTGAGTGTGATTGCTCTAGGAATTTGAAGATGACCTTTGGGTCATGTATCATAGGTCTATATGCTCGGTATGCCCTAGTTGTGTGAGGTGAAGATGATCAATTAAGATATAAATTTGGTAGACAATGAGCTGGGTGTTTACAAACCTAATGAATGATGAACTAATACAAGAAGGGTTATCATGATGTAGATGGATCATATCTAGATTATGGATCTAATAGGATGATAATAGAAGTCATTATGGTATGAACAAAGGTTGAAGGTCAAATCAAACATGAATGAGGATGGAATATATTGTTATTCATTATGTGACTTAAAAGGAAAGTATGAACATATAGGGATCATGTTGGCTCAATGATTTAAAGGATGAAAGCAAATATGTGAAATTTCAAATCAGTATAGAGGTAGATTTGAGGTTGATGCCAGATATCTAAGGCTATTAAGAATAATAAAAAGTTGAGATAGAGCTCTGTATGCAGCTTAGATGTATAAGACATAAGAGGCATGATTTATTGAGGAGTAACTCAAACATTCTAGAAGTTATATGCAATAATTGGTATAATCATAAGGTGATTATTTGGTCAACATTTCATTATGTGGTTTCTTGAAGTTTAAACCCAAGTATAGACACTAGAAAACTACACACTATGGTTCTAGATGTCAAAATACTCCTAGATGCCCTACCTACCATTTGCACCATTTGAAATGTAAAACTAAGTCAAAACACTCCTTGACCAAACTTAACCCTTTGAACTTTGAACCTTAACCATTCGACCCTCAACTGTTGATGATCACTCTAACCATCGATCATCAGCACTCTAACCATCAATGGTCAACACTCTGACCACCAATGGTTAGCACCTGAACTTACCAACTTGATCCATGTGCGAGATAACACTTCAAAATCTTATCTAGATGTTCACCTTATTCATTTTCTAATGCATCATAAGCCTCAAAATCATTAACCAAACCTCCTAGGGAACCTTATACCTCCATCTCTCTTTTCTTATGAAAGGAGGGGAGCAGGAGGTGAAAATACATGAAAGAAGATCCACAAACAAGTAGGTTTTCATTCTTCCAGTAGCTACAATAGGGACCCAAAATTTTTCCAAAATTATTCTTCAAGAAAATTATTGTTACTCTACCCAAATCATTCCAGACTTCACCAACATCACCTGATCATTACTCTACTAAAATTGTACCAAAATCTTCAATAAGTCAAATAACCTTCATCATGAGCTAAGTATTTGTCTTCATATATTCATTTACCTTTTTCCTATTTTAACAACCTACTGTACTTATCTGCCATTTTCCCTATGATCTCTAAACCTTCAGATCTAACATTTTAGCTTAACTAGACCTATCAATAGTAACCACTAACAGTCATCCTAACCACTAATGATTGACTATCAAATTACTATCAATCACCTTGACCGCCAATGATTAGATGTCAAACTATTTTTAGTCACCCAATTTTTGATGGTTATTCTAACAATTGATGATCACCTTGACCATCAACTCTCACTATGTGAACCCTTTTGACAAAAAACCAATAATCAATAACCAACCCCTAACTTCAACCAAAACCATGTTTTCTTGGACCCTATCACCTCACAGACCAGAAACAACAACCTAACCTACCCTAAATATTTATTTAATAATTTATCATTTACCTAAATGTTATTTTGTTAGAACACTAGCATTTATTTGAAAAGTATTTATCTCTTTAGATTTAGTAATTTCATTTATGTTATGCAACCTTTATTTTCAACAGTAACTTGTATCAAAAGGTGGATTGACAACCTCCTAGATAACTCACACTTCTTGGATCTAGATTGCTAGGCAATCCACCCATCTACCTAACTAACCAACCATTTTCTAGTTTTATCTTATTATAGGTCATCTTCCCAAGCTAAATAATAATATCTACAGCCATCTTGATTTTGAAGTGCACAACCATATAGGTTCTACCAACCTCTACCCCTCTTTCAGTTTTACCTTCATCTATAAATGAAAAAGCAAAATTTGAGTAAAACATTTTGGCATGTCGGGTGGGACTAGTTACATATAGTCCCCTTTTTTTCTTTATTCTATGTTCATACAATGAAATTGAAAATTTATTTTGGGTATAAAATTAACTACATACATTGATTACTTACATGTTTAGCTCATTTATTTAAATTAAAATAAAAGTAATAAATCATAGCTTCACCTCATTCTCACACACATACCAAACCACTTATCAATCAACATATCTTAATACACGACATAAGGCCCAAATAAGATTTTATCACCTAGTGGTAATCCTTCACCTTTTGGCTATCTTACTTGGACTTAATTTCCAAGAAGAGAAACCAAAATTTAGCTCTTTGGTTGAGTCTAAACTCTGGAAATCAGTAAATACTATTTAATTGCCTAACACCCTTATCGTTGTCGTGTGTGAAGTGAGGGGGTAGGCCCCAACATCAATCCATGTATTAACTTTCAATACAAATTTTGAGAGCCTTAACTAACCCAAAACCAACCATAGACTTATTTTATAGTACCCACTCTACAAACCAAGTCTTCACATATTCTTTCTAACTTAAGGCATAAACCAAAAGAGAGACTAAAAAGAACCCTAGGAGGTAACATACATTAGTGTGTGTTTTGAATTTTTGATTTTTTCTTGTATTCTCTTTATTTTGAGTTATGAGAATCCTACCTTTCACCATATTGCATCCATTGCCTTGTCAAATGGGGAACCATCCTATATTCTCTCCTAGAGATCCTAACTTTGCTAGGATATTGGAGAGAAACCATCTCACCTTAGAGCAATACCTTGCATCAAGAACCACTTATGCTCCTAACCTTACATAAAACCAACCTAACCTACCCTACAACCAACTAACCTTGCCTAAAACCAACCTAACCTCATCAATAACTAACCCAAACTCACCCACTATCAATCAAACCCTACATAACACCTATCAAACCTTAACTACAACCAACTAACAAACTGTCAACTACCACATGAGATGGTTACAATGTTAATGTATTAGATAATCAAAGTAGAGTCATCTATTTTTGATACCCATGACCAATCAACCCTCACCTATAACCAATCAAATCTCAACTACAACCAACCAATAATCTATCAACAACCATTTAACCATAATCATACCCAACCAACAAACTTTCAACACCAACTTAGCAATTATCATAACCAACCTCAACTTCAACCTATCCAACCTCATCAACCATTGGGTCACCTACCTTAACCATGATATCAACTACCCCAACCAACTTTGAGGCAGCACTCTTTATCTCAACACTGAGATTTGGTCTCTCCTCTTTACTATCCAACTAACAATTATCAGACCAAATTATCAACCTTACCGAAGCAGTCAAACCCACCCAACCTATCAACTTAACCAAATCTATCAAACCAACTAACCTCATCATACAAATTGATTAACTCACAAACTCAAGAGAAATCCATCATTTAACCTCCTTTTGTACCCATTATTATGTACACCAATAACCAAAGCCCTTAACATAATGAGACCCATCTATTAGATTTGGTTCTTAGTCAATCTATAACTAAGGAAACCATAATCCAACCCTTAACCAAAACACATGTTAACCAAGTGGAATCTTCTTAACTTTCCTTTGAAATCATAATAAAGAGAACCAACCAACCAACCTTTTCCACTTACCCATGTGGAACCTGTTGACCATTTTTTGCCCAACAGGGAAAAAATCGGTCCCCTTCTATCCCTACTATTCTAGGCCATTTCATTTTTCAATTTTGCATGAATCTATCCATTTCTATGGACTCTGTAGGATTTCTACGAACTCTGTAGGTCTAAATCTATGAACTCTATAGGTCTAAATCTATGAACTCTATAGGTCTAAATTTACAGACTCTGTAGGTCTAAATTTATGGACTCTGTAGGTTTTGGATTTCTACAGACTCAGTAGGTTAGTCCTTTGGCACATGAAGGATCAGTTTCAGAGAGAGTGCTGGGTTTTACAAGGCTTCTTCAGGCTCTGGTCTGAAGAAAATCATGAAGAAGGTTGGCATCATTGAACCATTGAACCTAGTTCAATGCCTTGGTTCAATACTTAATTCAATCACTTGGTTCAATCAGCCTTGGTTCAATGCCTAGTTCAATCGGTAGTTCAATAGCCTGGTTCATCGCTTCAAGTCCATCGCTTCAATTTCTAGGCTTGGTTCATCATTTACTTCATGGCTTTTGGTTCAAACAAAAGTCTTCAACGGGCTTGTTTCAACAGTCACTTGAACCGTTAAACTGTTGAACCAGTTCAATGCATTGGTTCAACACCTTTAGTTCAAGCCTTGGTTCAACTCAGTTGGTTCAACACATCGGGCTTAGTTCAAACATAGGGTCCATTGCTTGGTTCAATTTAGTCAGTTCAAGCGGCTTCTAGTTTAATTAGATGATTCAATGCCAAAGTTCAGCAGGCTCAGTGTGCTTCATTAAACTATTGAACCAATTCAACAAATTGTTTCAATCGCTTGGTTCATCAGCAAGTTCAAAGGCTTGATTCACTTGGCATCAACACGCTTCATTAAACCATTGAATCGGTTCAATAGATTGGGTCAATTATTTGGTTCAACGCTTTGGTTTAATGGACGGTTCAATAAAGGGTCTCAGTGAATAGTTTAGAGGGGCTCAACACATAGCTTTGAACCATTTTTGGTTCAATGAATCGGTTTAAAGGCTTGGTTCAATGGGCTCAGCGTGTAATGGTTGAACCAATTGAACCGATTAAAACATTGAACCATTTTTGGTTTAACAGGTTGGTTCAATGTCTTGGTTCAAGGGTGTGCCCTATAGCTGGAGGGCAGTTCAATGTTCAAATGCCCTTGTGGAGGGTAGTTCAAAGTCTAAAAGCCCTTGTGGAGGGCAAGCACTTCAAAGGAAAGGCTACCAGTAAAAGGCCCAAAAGAGTCAAAGAGCCCACAGAAAAGTCAAAGCAGCCAATTCTTGCAAACTTTTTGTCCACAAGAAAAAAGCTCGAAACAAAAAGCCCATAGGGAAAAAGCCTGAAACAAAAGACTTGATGACTTTTGCCGAGGACGGTGACATCCTGAAAGTCATCAAATTTAAGCAAGCGAACTAGCCATTAGATGATGGTTGCGTAAACGTCAAATTTAACACAGTGAAGTAACCATTTGTTTTGAACTATAAAGAGCACCAAACCATGGAAAAGCCCAAGGAACGTAGCAACCTGCTAGGAGATCGCCCCTGAGGGCTAAAAGAGTAAGAAGAAGACAAATGTAGAAAAGACAAAGCATTCAAGTGGCGAAGGGAAGGTGAGTCATTATCAGACGAGCGACATAGTTTGTTTTCTATAGTTGGCATTGATGAGGGGACAAAATATAGTCTATTTGTAGGAAAGAGGCATGGCCATGCTCTTTCATTAAAATTTTAACACCAAAGTCAATTTTGGTGATTGTACAGCATGGTTCTAGTAGGCCTCTTTTGAAGAATGACATCAGTAATAGTGGCTTTCCTCTTCCCAAGATTCAGAATGCACATGGGCCACTTGTAGAAAGGGGCACCAAAATCTTCCCCAGGAAGCACCAAGTTGCTCTTCCTCTTTCTATAAATTGTAAACTTCTCATTCGAGAAAAAAATATGCTCTCAACCTTAAGGCAAAATTCTGCCCAAAAATCTCTCGAGCTTGTAAGGCAGAGCTTTGCCAAAATTTTACCTTAAATCAGAACTTAGCATTTTTACCTCCATTCTGAGTTTTGCATCTTTAGTATGTGTCTATGCCTTGATTTTATGTTAAGTCATTTTCTTAATGCTTATGTAGAATGATTTTAGCACGTCTGGTGTATTCTTTGAGTTTCCCTTTACAGGTCTGTCAGAAGTGTCCCTAGAGGAGTATAGGTGAAGTGGATAGGCTGTTGTAGTGTGTCCTAGAATGCCTCTAGAAGTTATTTCCTCCTTGTATCTCCATAAACCCCTGACCCACTAATGTAGAAGGTTTTCTCACTTCAGATGAAGTGTATAGGTGCTTCCTTTTAGTGAAAAGTGTATATTCAAGCTAGGTGGATCACATTTTTTTCTAGTGTATCACCTTTTCTTTTTTAGGCTTACGCTTTGTTTTTAGCATCTCTCTCTCCCTTTTCATCCCCCCCTTTTTACATTTTAGTTGTTAGTAGTAGGAGAAATTAGGGCCTAAATGATACATCAGAGGGAGCTAGTCCTCTTCTAGAGACTCTCCCCTCCAGCTTTGCTAGTCCCACAGGTGAAAGAGGAGTTTCCATTGTTGCGTGAAGAAGGTAGGAACTCAACCTCCTGCCAAGGGTGCAATCTTCTACGTCAATAGTTTCTGGCACACCCAGTGGGACCAACTAAGACAAGTTGTGTCTAAAGAGTTGAAGAATTTTTAGTGTGTTCTTCAATTGACCAGCCTTTGGAGGTTTTTGTATCAACACCAATGGCGACTTTGAGTTGAATCAGCTGGTTAAGCAACCTGGTGCCATCAAAAATCTTATTTTTGTATGTATAATTCCTTTGCACAAAATCATGGGTCTTGTTTTCCTTCATATGACTATGATCAGACTCAAGATTTTCAGAGAATCACCTCAACCAGCTCTCTTAGTTGCCCTACAATGATAAGGGAGGTGGCACTAGAGTTTGAGAAGTAGACGATGAAGATTAACAGACTGGAAGAGCAGTACAAATATTAGTAAGAGCTGATGTATAAAGAGGAGTGTTTGTTTAGGCAAGCTCAAGCCTTGCAATCCATAGAGGAGGAGGTAGCAAAATGGAGAAATCCATTTATTCAAGGTAGTCAGCCTTGTGTGCCCCTTCATATTCTGAAGAAAGCGCCCTCTTTTACACCAAATCCTTTCTTTCAGATAGCACTTACTCACTCCAACTCATCTGATGCATCTACTCTCAATCTCATGCGCCTAGATTTCCAACATCAAAGGGCATCAGAGTAACCCCCCATGTAGATGAACCTTCTAAACTTCTTAGATCATGAATCTTTCATTGGGGGGAATACCACGAGCCAGCACACCCCTCTTCTAGAGACTCTTTCGATGCATCAACAGTGTCTTCCTAGCATTCCTCAACCTCCCTAAGTTTTTCAACATGATGTGTAGATTCCAAGTTGGAGGAAGGAATGCCAAGAACCAGCCTAGAGCCTTGAAGAGGATGATTCTGGTGACCTCCAAGAAAGACTCTTTCAGGACAACCTAGCCAAGAAAATTGAATATTTAGAGGATAAGATGAGTCTGCTCTATGAAAGAGAGTTAGAACTTCTAGACCTTGTTAAGAAGCCCTAGGACCTTGGAGAAAACAAAGTTGCTACCTATTCACAGGAGTAAAATCCCAATTCTGAGATCCTGAACTGGGAGAAAATGGTAGAATCATGGGGCAGGAAGGAGGAGAAGCAAGGTTTTTCTCAAAACCTTAAAGAAGCTGAGGCTGCTCCTGCTCATGATGACACTAGTGACTTCCAAGAAAGGCTCTTCCAAGAGGATCTAGCTAGGAAAATTGCAGAGTTGGAATCTAAAGAGAAATTCCTCAGCCAGTGTATGATGGACTATTCAGACCCAATGGCACATTCCATGTCTAAACACACCCCATATACACACTTCCAAGAGAGCTATCAGGCCACACCTGATATAGATGAAGTGCTGACTAGATGGAAAGAGGAGAATCATTCAATTCTAGCTCAAGGACTGCCTCCTCTTCCACATGTTTTCTCCACTTCACCCCTTCTCAAAGAGGAACCTATTCTGTAGGAGGCGAGTGAGGAGCAAAAGATCCAATTTGTAGTTTTTCAAGGGGCTATCATCAGTGACAGTGAAGAAGAAATCATCATTGAAGCTTTTTGTGAAGGCATCATCAGCAATGAAGAAGACATAGGTCACACATACATGTAGATGTTTCAGCAATATGAGGAGGAACAAAAGCATGGTGAGCTCTCCTCCCCTTTGTTTGATGAACATTCCTATTGTTTTGATGAGAAGGATGACTATGCTGAGGAGCCTGAGTTGGAGGAGGATCAGGATACCTTTGAACATCTAGAGGTCTTGATCTTTGAGGAGGAAAAGGAGAGGTCTGTCTTCCTGGAGGAAGGCCTTGAAGAAGAAATCTTTGAACAAAGAGGTGATGTTCTGTGGGATGAGAAATCAACTTGTGATTCCATTTTAGACATCACAACTGTTACCCTTCTTCAAGAAGGCCAAAAGGAAGCAGAGGATGAGTCTGATAGAGTCTGAAATGAAGCAGAAGGAAATAGGTTGGACCATGATGCACTGTAAGGGAGATATACATGTCAAAGGGCTAATGGTGATAAGCCAATAGCCATTGATTTCTTGGTGAAGAGCACTAGTATGAGGGACCAAAATTCAACAAGCTTCCAAGGACAAGCAAAGTACATATATGTTAGAAGCATGTTCGATTTTGATCCACTCAGATGCGAGCCAATCCAGGTGATAGACAAGAGGAGTAGGTCACCAAATCTCCTTTTCATTTAGCTACTTGCCTGGCACCATAAGTCTTCTTGCCAAGAAGGGGACTTAAGAAAATTTCCCTTTAATCTAGGAGGGAGGCAATCATTCTTAGTTAGCTGTATATAGTAGTTTTACTTTCAGTTTCTTTCCTGCTTTCCCTAATTGTAGTTGCACAAGTATTGTTTTTAGCCTTGTGTGTTTCCCTTTTTTTGGGGGTAAAAATCTTCATGTTTGATTCTTAGATCTTTTAGGGCTGTTGTTAACTTTCTTCAAAGCTGCATCTGACTCCGTGTCCAATGGACTAGACTACAAGGCAACTAGTCTTTAAGCATAGTAGTCATGCTTCCCCTGGGAGTCACCAATTTGTTGACCATTTTTTGCCCAACAGGCCAAAAATTGGTCCCCTTCTGTCTCTACTATTCTAGGCCATTTCATTTTTCAATTTTGCATGAATTTGTCCATTTCTATGGACTCTGCAGGATTTCTATGAACTCTGCAGGTCTAAATCTATGAACTCTACAGGTCTAAATCTATGAACTCTATAGGTCTAAATCTATGGACTCTATAGGTCTAAATTTATGGACTCTGAAGGTTTTGAATTTCTATGGACTTAGCAGGTTAGTCCTTTGGTGTATGAAGGATCAGTTCCAAAGAGAGTGCTGGGTTTTACAAGGCTTCTTTAGGCTCTGGTCTGAAGAAAATCATGAAGAAGGTTGGTGTCATTGAACCATTAAACTTGATTCAATGTTTAGTTCAATCGCTTGGTTCAATTGGCCTTGGTACAATCCCTGGTTCAATCGGCAGTTCAATCACTCCATTTCAAAGCCTGGTTCATCACTTCAAGTCTATTGCTTCAATTTCTAGGCTTGGTTCATCATTTGCTTCATGGCTTTTGGTTCAAATAAAAGAGTTTAATGCGCTTGTTTCAACAATCGCTTGAACCGTTGAACCATTGAATCGGTTCAATGCATTGGTTTAATGCCTTTGGTTCAAGCCTTGGTTTAACTCAGTTGGTTCAACACATCAGGCTTAGTTTAAATGTAGGGTCCATCGCTTGGTTCAATTTAGTCAGTTCAAGCGGCTTCCAGTTTAATCAGATGGTTCAACACCAAAGTTCAATGAGCTCGATGCACTTTGTTGAACTGTTGAACCGATTCAATGAATTGGTTCAATAGTTTGGTTCATCAGCAAGTTCAAAGGCTTGATTCACTTGGCATTGGTGCACTTCATTAAACTATTAAACTGGTTCAACGGATTAGGTCAATCATTTAGTTCAATGCTTTAGTTCAATGGATGGTTCAACAAAGGGATTCAGCGAATAGTTCAGAGGGGCTCGATGCGTAGTATTGAACCATTTTTGGTTTAACAAATTGGTTCAATGGGCTCGGCATGCAATGGTTGAATCAATTGAATAGATTAAACCATTGAACCATTTTTGGTTCAACGGGTTGGTTCAATGGCTTGGTTCAAGGGTGTGCCCTACAGCCGAAGGGCAGTTCAAGGTTCAAATGCCCTTGTGGAGGGTAGTTCAAAGTATAAAAGCCCTTACAGAGGGCAAGCACTTTAAAGGAAAGGCTGCCAACAAAAGGCTCGAAAAAGTTAAAGAGCCCACAGAAAAGTCAAAGCTGCCAATTCCTGCAAACTTTTTGTACGCGAGAAAAAAGCCCAAAACAAAAAGTCTATGGGGAAAAAGCCTGAAACAAAAGACCCAATGACTTTTGCCAAGGACGGTGACATCCCAAAAGCTGTCAAATTTAAGCAAGCGAACTAGCCATTGGATGACGGCTGTGCAAACATCAAATTTAACATAGTGAAGTAGCCATTTGTTTTGAACTGTAAAGAGCACCAAACCATGGAAAACCCCAAGGAATGTAACGACCCACTAGCAGATCACACCTGAGGGCTGAAAGAGTAAGAAGAAGATAAATGCAAAAAAGACAAAGCATTCAAGTGGCAAAGGGAAGGTGAGTCATTATCAGATGAGTGACGCAGTCTATTTTCTACAATTGGCATTGATGAGGGGACAAACTGTAGTCTGTTTGCAGGAAAGAGGTGTGGCCATGCTCTTGCATTAACATTTGAATGCCAAAGTCAATTTTGGTGATTGTACAGCATGGTTCTAGCAGGCCTCTTTTGAAGAATGACATCAGTAACAGTGGCTTTCCTCTTCCCAAGATTTAAAACGCACATGGGCCGCTTAAAGAAAGGGGCACCAAAATCTTCCCTAAGAAGCACCAAGTTGCTCTTCTTATTTCTATAAATTATAAACTTCTCATTCAAGAAAAAAAATCCGCTCTCAGCCTTAAGGCAAAACTCTGCCCAAAAATCTCTTGGGCTTGTAAGGTAGAGCTCTACCAGAATTTTACCTTGAATCAAAACTTAGCATTTTTACCTCCATTCTGAGTTTTTCATTTTTAGTATTGTCTATGCCTTGATTCTGTGTTAAGTCATTTTCTTAATGCTTCTGTAGAATGATTTCATCACATCTGGTGTATTCTTTGAGTTTCCTTTTACAGGTCTGTCAGAAGTGTCCCTAGAGGAGTATAGGTGAAGTGGATAGGCTATTGTAGTGTGTCCCAGAATGCCTCTATCAATTATTTCCTCCATGTATCTCCATGGACCCCTGACCCACTGATGCAGAAGGTTTTCTCACTTCAGATGAAGTGTATAGGCGCTTCTTTTTGGTGAAAAGTGTATATTCGAGTTGGGTGGATCATATTTTTTTGGTGTATCACCTTTTCTTTTTTAGGCTTAGGCTTTGTTTTCAGCATCTCTCTCTCCTTTTTCACCCCCCTTTTTACATTTTAGTTTTTAGTAGTAGGAGAAACCAAGGCCTAAATGATACATCAGAGGGAGCTAGCCCTCATCTAGAGACTCTCCCCTCCAGCTTCGCCGGTCCCATAAGAGAGAAGGGAGTTTCCATTATTGCATGAAGGCAAGAGCTCGGCCTCCTACCAAGGGTGCAATCTTCTACGTCAACAGAACCAACCAACCAATCTTTTCCACTTACCCATGTGAAACCAACCAATCAACCTTTTCCATCTACCCATGTGAACCCAACCAACTTTTTCCACTTACCCATGTGGAACCAACCAACCAACCACTTATAGTTACCCATGTGGAACCAACCAACCAAACTTTTCCACTCACCCATGTGGAGCCAACCAACTTATTCCACTTACCCATGTGGAAACAACCAACCAACCTTTTCCACTCACCCATGTGGAACCAACCAACCTACCTCTTTCACTTACCAATTTAGTGGAACTTACCATCAACCCTACCTTACCAACCATTAACCAAACCTTAAGAACTATTAACCCTACCTCACCTACCATTAACCTAACTTTACCTATTATTAACCCAATCATACCCACCATCAACTTAACCTTACCAAATTTCAACCCAAACTAAAACCAACCCATCAAATCAAATAAACTTTTTCAACCTACCCTTACCTCACCCAAGCTCCCTCCTTGGGATAATTGGACACTCTCATCTATCCTAACTTTATTTTGGGATAGTGTTGTCAAACCTACCTTAACCTATCAAAATCAGATCCAATAGTATTTTCCTAGCCTTAGTGAAATAGAAGAAATCCCACTCAAACCACCACCTATAACTTTTACCTACTAACCACTAACAACTAACAACTAACACACCATTTGGGAGGTGGATGAAGTCATTTTCACCCCTCCTAAACCCTCTTATTAACCAACACCTCACCTTGGGATCTTTTTTCCATCTTCAACCATCCATGGAAATAACAAACTAAGGGAATTTTCTCTCCATAAGGCTTTGACCATTTATCAACCCAAACCATACCTTAATAATTAACCAAACTAACCCTTAGCATTTTTGCCTCAACCTATCAACCAAACCTATTAACCAACCAACCCTAAACTATTGGAGATTACCTTTCTCCTTCACCCAACCAAACTTATTAGAGACTTACCTTATCCCCCTACCTTTTGAGAGTACATTCTCCATCAGCCCAACTTGAACCAAGTGGTATACCAAATTGGGTAAACCCATTTATACAACACCCATCCTATTTGGGAGTCACCTTCTCCCCTAAAGATTGGATATTACCCTTCTCTACCACCCAATGAACTATTGGAGATGACCCTTCTCTCCCAAACTATCAACTAACCAACCTCACATTTTTGTCAATCAAAATATTTTGCATGTATAATCAAGTGTCAAAAAGTAACTGAGGGACATCTACTCTCCTAAATGACATAAAATATTTACATAAGCATGTATTTGGGGAATATCAAAACCTAAACCTCCTCAAATGCTTTTGCATTTATGCACATGTTATTTGGTTAAACCAAGTTCCTTGTCATCTTGTGTCTAACTTAAGCTCATCCCTTATTTTTAATCACCTTCATCTCCTTATCTTTAAGGACAATCGACTAAAAATAGGATCATGTGATTATCTATCACAAACTTAGCCTATTCCTAAGCATGGATACCATGGCTCTACCCATGACATGATCATCATGGTACTTTACAACCTTTTTAGGATAGATTCCCATGGTCGTTGTCACTTAAAACACCTCGTTTACCCATCATCAACCTCCTTGTGCTATGGATTTGCCTCCATAAAGGACAGCCTTAGGTCTATATAAACAGTCCATGTCTAGTCAAAATTAAAAAAAAAATAGGATACCAAACTATCACTTGGGTCAACATATCTAGCATGTAGACTACTCCCTTGAAGGATAACTTCTACAAACCAATCAAAATTGCTTAAACTTAAGGTAGACTTCTCCCTTGAAGGACAATTATCAAACATGAATAAATCCAAATTTAGACCACTCCCTTGAAGGATGGCTAAGTCAACTTTGTCAAAAGCAATCATTTGAAGCTTCCTGCATCGATTAACTTTCCAAACTATCGATCTAATCAATAACATACACTATATAAAAATCAAACACCAATCAATCTCAAGAAAGCTACAATCAACTTTCACAATATCATCAATAGACTTCTTGCATCAATCAGTGTACACCTAGCATATGACATGGACTTGTCTATCATGGTTCCTAGGTCACCTATATAAGGGGAAAACCATCCCTGTAATAAGGTTACCCTACCTATCACCAACTACCTATCATCCATCTCCCATTTTATCTTCTAAAAATTAAGGGATTTTTTAGCTTACTTGACACTCTGTGATCAAACTACCTTTTTTTTAACCATCTAACTAAAAACAAAGTAAATCATGATGGGGCATTATGTTCATAAGCCTACCCATCTTGCTATTATGGTATTTTA
The DNA here is from genome assembly GCA_037957365.1 of Torreya grandis. NCBI lineage: Eukaryota > Viridiplantae > Streptophyta > Pinopsida > Cupressales > Taxaceae > Torreya > Torreya grandis. Next base: position 63,876 of record JARHVA010000900.1, read on the forward strand.
TAATCAAAGTGTTTATCATCCTCTTTATACTTTCATGACCATTTAGGAAGATGTGTATTCCCCCTTTTGAGTCATTAAAACCAACCCATCAAACTAACCAATCAGTGAATCCATTTGAATGCCTTCAACCAACCTACCTTACCTTAAACATGAACCATTGGAGAGAACCTTCTCCATCAACCCCAATAATTAGAGATTACCCTTATCAACCAAATATTTTACCTAACCAAACCAAGTGGTACATCAAATTGGGGTAACCCATTTGGACACCACTAACCAACTTTCAGAGAGCACTTATTCTCTGCAAACCATTCATGAACCATTGGAGAGCATCCTCTCCAACCAACTAACCAACCAACCATCCAACCACATCCACATTGATGTTGGCCATTTTTGACCCAATTTATTTGCATATTTTTCAATGACCTTACCTTGGTCCTTTTGATTGCACCAATTACCTTGCCATGTTAAACATTTGAATTTTTACCACATCATGCACAACCAACCATTTTGTGCCTTTTTGGGAGCACTTTCTAACTTGGATACCTAAAAATACACTAACCTTATCTAGGAGACTTATAGAGTAACCCAATAAACTATGCCTAATGACATTGCATGGTTACCCTATCACTTGTCTTTCTAGAACCAAACTTATATTTAACTAACTATGGTAACTTAGTCTATGCATGATCTTGACTATCAGACTTAGTCTCATTTTGTGCCCATGTTTTTTCCTTAATGCCAAACCTCACCTACCACCATTGCCACCTACCTTCTCATCCTCTTAACTACTCATCAAACCCATACCTAATTCTATTTTCCCTTATCGATTCTTGGTTTGAGGGGGAACACCTCCTCCCATACTCAGGGCAACTGAACCTTCAACCAACAAATCCATTATTGTTTTATAGTTTGTTGATACAAACTGCATAATAAAAATTTGAAAGATGTAGACACTATAAAACTACACATTAAAATTCTAGATGTTGAAATACCCTTAGATACCAAACCTAACATTCATACCCTTTTAACCATAAACCCAAGTCAAAACACTCCTTGCCCAAACTTAACCCTTTGACCTTCAACCCTTCACCTTTCAACCCTTGACCATCGATGGTCACTCTGATCTCCAATGGACAACACTTTGACCACTGATGGTCATTACTTTGACCATCGATGGTTAGCACTTGAACTTACCAACTTGATCCATGTGTGAGCTAACAAATCAAAATATTATCTATATGTTTGCCTTCTCCATTTGCTAATGCATCATATGCCTTGAAATAATCAACCAAACCTCCAGGGAACCTTCTACCTTCATCTCTCTTTGCCTATAAAAGGAGGGGAGTAGGTAGTGAGTATCTGGTCAACATTTCATTATGTGGTTTCTTAAAGTTCATATCAGAGGATCAGATAGCTATTTATGGAAGACCCTTTGTCATTAATGTCAAAGGGGGGGAAAGACCAGTTTGGGGGAGAAGAGATTGATCATATTATGGTACATTTTCCATTAATGACAAAGGGGAGTTTTTTTTGCATAGTGTTATCATTGATGTTAATATGATGTCATTAATATCAAAGTGTGTTATCATTGATATCTAGGTGCATCTAGTGAAGATGCATGATGAGTGGTCTATGAGGTATGTGTTTGGTTGCTTGATGTGAGAAGGAATCCATGTGACATGAGATAATTTGAAGGCAACCTAATGATTCTCCTAATTGGTTATTTTAAAGGTTGGTTTAGTTTTTTGATAATGTTGTTTGATAAAATCAATGAGGTAAGCATGGTTGAGTACTAGTCCTTGAAAACAAGGTATCTTAAGAAGCCTAGTCATAACTAGAATAGTCATATCATGAATATGTGCATGATAAGCATGAATAGGTATGTTCTTAGGTATGAAATTGTTTGAGTATAATATAAAACATGTTATAAATATGCAAAAACATCAAGGAGTGTTTCAAGATCAGCTGTCAAGTTTCAAGTGCTTAAGAACACTAGTCATGGCACTAGTCATAGCTTGTAAAGTCCTAGTGAGAAGGTTTAATCATGGTAACATAGTAAGATGGATTAAAAGAGGCATAAGAGGATGTATAAGGTTTATTGAGAATGCATAGATTCATTGGAACACTTAGGAGAGTTTCAAGGTAAGCCTACAGGGGTAAGACCTTAAGTCCAAGTCTGTAACTAGAGTAGTTCTAGATCTTGCCTAAAATAATGAGGTGTCATGAGGTGTTATCAAGGCCTATGAAGGATGTATAGAAATTTTTGACATTATAATAGGTTATATGTCATGTATATGAAGTTTTTATATCTTGGATAGTGGTTATAAGGTTAATTTCAAGGCTTAATGTGGTTTGCAGGTCAAGGTCTAAGCAAGCAATGAGAGAGAGTGTGGAATAATGGGGTATGAGGCTTTGTTTCCCAGGTAATTATGGAAAATTTAGTGTTTTCAAAGATATTTTATATTATTTAAATCATGATCACAAATTTTTAGGTCATGGTTTACAATAAAAGGCATGAAAAGTGGTTTTGAGGTCTCTCAAGTGCACAAAATGAAGGGTTCTCAACTTGAGAAGGTCTTGCAGGTGTTCATCGGCACATGTAACCTCTACATGAGAACTTGATATATTCATGGTATATGGGGAAGGGTCATAATTAAAAAATTTAGGCATTATATTTTATATTAAGGAGCTATGCTTTATAAATGATTGTTAAGATTGGAAGATGGTTTGAACCCTCAAAAAACCCTAATAGTGCCCTAATATGAAATAATTTGTTCTAAAGTTCTCATAATTGATTACTATGGCTATTTTAGTGATTTTATATTTTAATAAAATCTTCTTATCATGTCCATGTGTGATTGAGTCATGAGTGAGTGGACCCTATAATAAAGGCCTAATTTCTCAAAGGTTTTTTGTAGTATTGAGATTTAACCAAGTCAAACTTGATAAATGGATGGAGGACAAAGTTTCTAACCTATAGTTTGTCACTCCATGGTGGTTTTTCTATAGGTTATATCCCTTAGGAGTGCTGAACTGCTCATCCAAGTTGACTAGTCATTAATAGACCTAATGGTGAAAATAGTGAGAAACCTACACAATAGTGAGAAGATGTTTAAGGATGTGTTATTATGGAATAGGGATGAATCCAAGTGTAGGGATAAATTTTTAAATAATTTTAATATATTTTCATGTTATATATAAGTTTTTAAGGTCATTGGATATGATGAAAATGTTGCTCATAATTTGACCTATCTAGTTCAGATGGGATAATGAGGTACAAGATTATGTGATTGGTTTGAAAGACTAATATTTCCATTTGACCATATTATATTTATATCTAATAATGGTATAATTATCACATAATATCATCCAAATGCATCAGGATTCTTTAAAAGTGGTCATATAGGTGGTTGAAGGTTATTGCCACCATGACTATGTTTTAAGATAAACTGGCATTTCTAGGTAAACAAGTTACAATGATGAGTTTGAGGCTCTATGCCCTAAGTGGAAGTATATAATGTACATAGTGTTATTTTTTGGGACATGTATGTGTTATAAATACTTTTAATAAGGTTTTATTATCAGTATAAGTGATTGAAATGTTGAAGCCAAAATGGCTTGTCAGATTCTGGATTGACTGTGTATACATAGGTCAAAAGATTGGTATGTAAGACCAATATTTGATATTATACATTATGAATTTTATATTTAAGAGTGGTATAGATATTTAAAATGATATTTTTAAAGTATCAATTATCATGGGAAGTGTTCTTTTAGGTGTTGAAAATCAATTTGTTCATGACTAAGTTTTAGAATGTTTTGGCAATTTTGAGTGGGCTATTTGCAAAAAAGTGTTTGAATATTTTTATACTAAGTTGTGAATTATAAATCATAAGGTGATGAATTTTAGGTCATGTATCTTATTTATATGTTATTTTTTCCATGGTTGTTTGGAAAAATTGTGTTTATGCTTCAGTTGTTCAAGACAAACTTTCTGTGTATGAAAAGGCCTAATTGTGAATACTACAAATGGTGTGCTTCAAGTGGTGGTTGAAGATAAAATGTGTTATGGAGCCTATATGAGCTTATAAGGGTTATATTTTAGTTTAATATGAAGTTTTAAAGTGCTCAAAAAATATCAAAGGATAATTTATGCTAATGAAGGCTTAACTGAATTATGTCTCCTTACGACCTAAAAGAGGGTTTGGTAATGTATGTTATGACCAACCTATTGTAATGTTTTATTAATGTTTGTGGCATGTAATAAGGTATATTTAAAGTATAATCCATTTTTTCAATTTTATATGTTTGACTAAGAGATGAATTATCAAGAGCCTAGTATAAGAATAAGGCTAATTAAGCCTATTTGAGAGAGAAATGTGTGAAGATAGTACAAGCGAATAAAATAACACATTAAGGAGTATAAGGAGGGCATGTAGACCATAAGAATGGTTTATAGAGATATTCATGAATATATAACAAGATTTTTTAGTATGGATATCAAGGTCATTTGACCTAATCAAGTCAAGAAGAGGACTAGTTGAGTGAAGAAGCCTAGAAGACAGTTTGAGAGGGATAGAAGAGAGAAGAGATGAAGAAGATGATCATCATATATTATATAAGAAACAAAGAGTTATGAAGGTGATAAAATGTTTAAGGTGGCTGAGTTGGTGTTGATTCATTTAGGGGGTTGGTTCCTCCTTGTAAGTTGGTGCCTTCTAAAGCCTAACTAGGTTGGTGCTTAGCTAGTTGGGGTCGGTGCTTCATGTGAATTTGGTGCTTCACTAAAATTGATATTTTATCTTATAGTAATGTATTAAATTTGTAAGTATCAGTGGGTTTTCTTTTCCTTGAAGATTTCCCACTCAAATAAGTGTTCTATGTGTTATGCTCTTGTCTCATGCTCATATAAATGGTTCTTGATATGTTGCTAGTTCAATAAATTTCTTTGATAAGTTCATGAATGATAAAGTAAAGTTGTAATAGTTTTTGACCCCCCTGCTGCTCAATCATTATGCTTCTAATAACAGATGTAATGCATTTATTATGAAGTTGAAGAAAAACATCAGACTAAAGATTATCTAATATTATAAAAGAAAAGGAAAGATACTACTATGCATAATGTAAATATGATAAATGTACAACCTAGGGAAAATGCATTCATGCAAGCAGTCACAAGAAAATAATGCATAGATCAGGGGTTTCCTCTATTATAAATATTGAAAGATCATGGAATCAGGAAAGTGCAACTAGATAAATATCATAATCCTACTATAGAAAAGATCTTGATGTATCAAGTTATGCAAGTCCTTCAGGACATACAACAATAGAGTACATCGAAAAGAGATGCCACAACTATTGATGCACAAAGGTATGCATAGATTGTGCAAATTATGAGACATAAAGGTGCTTCATTGACATATTTTCTACTTATGGAATCTAATACTTGTGCCTATATATATTACACTACATGCATGTGTGGGAGAATTTATCTATGACATAAATGGTTTCATGATGATATCTTATTATGTTACACATAAATTCTTTTATTTTTTATCTTATACATTATACATGTAATCCTTTATTTTGAGATATGCACTTTGAAGGTTTATCCCACATATATAAATATGGGTAGAGATTAAATCTATTTTTATTTACACATCTCATAACTGAGGATCTTTCTTTGCTATTTTTTCCCTTTATGATGGCAATGACATATTAATGTTGTTGATATGTATCCTACATATGCCACTTGTTCCCATTATGATATGTGTTCAAAACATTTATAAACCCTAATTTTTATACATTACATCATATTTATTTACTTTCAATTTTTGGATGCTAAAAACATGTAGGGTTTACCACAGGTTTTTGGATTTGTATTATACATGGGCATTCTTAATTGACACAACTTTTGAGATGCAATGAACTCATACAAGAATACCTTCACATTTTTTAAATGTGCATCATTCCAATTTATCTTTTCTATATTTTAACAAGTTATTATTGTGAGTTGTGAGAATTTATAAATATATATGTTGATCTCACATGTCTCAAAAGACACACACAAATCTAAATATGTTGGGAACTCATATTAGGGTTTCTAGAAAATTACCAACTAAACCAAATATATTAGTTTTAGTTCTCCTTTATTGATTTCAATAGGTCATTATTTTTTGGGGCACTTACCCATATGAAAATGTCTTTTTCTATGTCTACATGATCATTCACATTTCTCAAGAGCATTGGAGTTGTTACAAGAGCACAAAGTCTTTATTATATCCCACCCTTATTTATTTTACTTTGATATGTATACACATACAAACATCATAGTGGGGCATCATGTAGACACCTAATTGTAGTACAAAGGTAATTAGTTATAAAATTGCATTATTATAATATGATAGTGTGTTTGTTAATTATCAATTCATTTTAGGTTCTTATTGGCACATTTTCTCTATGCTTTTGGCTATCACCTTGTCTTTCCTCATTCTTTTCTTTCTCCTATTTCTATATTTTTCCTTCCTTATTTTCTTTCATTTCTGGGTTTTTAGATAGAACTATAAAATTATGGGGAAAGACCTTGTCACCCTTGTTTTGGATTTTTGTGCCTTTTGGTACCATTTTTTTACCTTTTCCACCACGTGTATGTTCTCTTACATGCAAATAAGGGCCTAATTCAATAATTTCATAATTATATAAATACACAAGTGATTTAGTGCATAGAGTACATGATATGATTCAGTAAGACAAGAATACATTTATCTAGAGATCAATTGTGAGAGTAATAGAATAGTTATTTAAAGCATTCAAAAAAATAAATAAACAAATAAAGCATTTATTTCTTTTTGATGCAATCATTTTAAGTGTGAATGGTCATATAGGACTACACCATGCATTACTAGACTACTTGTTGAACATGCATTATATCTAGAGAAATAATTTCCAAATTTGTTTAAACATCATAGCAACTTGATAAAATTGAGGATCAATACATGTATGAGATTGTATCTCCCATTTTTATGCTCTTCATAGGTGTTGTCGCCCTACTAGGGTTTTGAATAAATAGATTAATTTCTAAGAGATCGACATATACTTTTAGAAAAGTGAGTGATGATTTTGGAGCGATGAAACTGAGGAACATGTCAAATGTGTTTTGATTTGTGTGTACTTTTAATATAAACTTGAAATGTAAATTTTTTCTTACGAAGAACATAAAGTGTATAGTCTTGGGGAGTGTTTATTCACTCATATTTTTTTATTTTTTGTTTGCCTCTTTCTAAAATTGATTTTAGTGTTTATTCTTGACAATTGTATCTAAATTTATGAAAAAATAAATATTATCCTTAAATAACCTCATGTGATTCAATAATACACTAAAAAATATAGTCCTACATAACAAATTTTGATTTTAATGATTAGATCTTAGATCTGATTAGAGTTATTTGCAATGTATTTAGGGTTAACATATTACATGTTGATGTGAAACTATTTTTCCATAAAACAAGAATTAATGTTTTACATTTCCTTTTTCTTATCATGAACTGTTCTAATGTGTAATAGACACAACATTTCATTATCATTACAAATCTAACATAGACTGGATGCACCATCTATGACTTGCATGTTAAAAGGATTGACAATACTAACTTTGGCCTGTGTTAGTTATGGGTCCATGATAAGTCACCAATGCATTTAATGGTCCTATATATCCTTTTTTATATGTCCCAACCTTTAAAAAATTGAGTGTCACTTACTACTTGCACTTTCTTTTTGTAAATATATTAGAATACAGATGAACACCTATCACATTTAGTGTAATGGGGTCTACATATTCTAAGAAAAATTTCCTCCTTTTTGGCAGATGTGGAAACAATTAACCCCTCCTAGTTGAGGGAGTAACCCCAAAAAAGGTCCACTTTTTCAAATTTTAAATAATTAACTAAAATTATGATTAATTTTTTATTTAATGTTAATTATTAATTGACAATAAGTTAGAATGCAATAATTTAAGTTCATTTTTATAAAGACCAATTTTATAATTTATAGTTTCCATGTGTGACCTAGCCCTAAACCTTAATCCCTATTTAGGTTGTAGGAAGGTTTACCAATTTTAATAGCTTATTTTATTTTTTACTTTTGAAAATGGTTTTTAACCATAATAACTTTGGCATATTTTGTGCAAATCACATGTTTAATTTTGTAAAAGTTTTAAACCATAGTTGGTTTCTCTTTCCTCTTTAGATCAATATCAATAACATGTTCCATGATCCTATTCCTAATGGACCTTCTTGTTTTAATAGTGTAAGGGACTCCATAAGAGTATTCACTCATTTAGGCCTTGATGTGTGGGATAGAGACTATAAGGTCATTTACAGACCCTAAATATAATCTAAACTTGTTTAAAGGTAAGAAGGTGGTTAGAATTTTTTTTTAAATTCTAAGATTTTTGTAAACATATTGAAAACCCCTTCAACATAGATTAAGAATGTTACTAGGCCTCCACTTTAAGGTTCTCTATGTCTTTACCTATCGATACTATCCTTTACTTGCTTGATAAGATTAGAAATTTATTTACCCTAGTAATAATTTCTACTAAAAGCAATTTTTAAATGTTCAATTTCTTGTTTAAGATTAAACGATGAAAGAGGTATGTCAATGACACAAATTTAATTTGGTAACATGGTATGGATAGTTTGTAATGATTTCACTTGCACTTTAATAGTTTAATACCAACATTAAAGTCTTCAAGGAAATTAAGATGGAAAGGAACCTACCCTTCTGAGATGTCTTAATTTCCATTAAAGGTTATACCTCTTTAGCTAAAAAAAATTTTCACAAAAGGCACCCACATAGACCTCTACTTACATGCCTCATCACACCATCACCTAACACATAAAGTGGAATTGTTAAAGACTCTATCCACTAGGGCCTTTAGGATTTGTGGTGAGTCAAATAATTCAGATTGTTATCTTTGAAATATAAAAAATAACTTACCCTCCAAGTAAATTGAGACAAAAATGAACCTACCCTTCTTAGATGTCCTCCTTTCCCTTAAATGGGATAGATCCTTGGCTAGGAAGGTTTCCACAAAAGGCACGCAAACTAACCTCTACTTGCATGCTTCATCACACCATCCTAGACACAAAAAATTAGGGTGTTAAAGACTCTAACCACTAGGGATTTCAAGATTTGTGATGAGGAAAACCTCAAATAAAAAATTCAACATTTAAAAATGGTTTTAAGGAAAAATGGCTATAGGGGTAAACAAATCTCTAGGCTATCAAACAAAGATAAGAATAATATCAAAATGTAAAGATATGAGGAGCCTTAAATTAGAGGCCTAATAGCATTCTTACCCTATATTGAAGGTGTGTCTAATAAGATTGTAGAAATCATAAAATGTCAAAATGTCCAATCCACATTCTTACCTATAAAAAGGCAAAGAATGTCTGGCAAATCTTGTAGACCATAGCCTACATACCAAGGTCTATAGGTTTAAATGCTTTTATGGATTCCCATAGATCCATAAAATAGGTAAGTTCATCTAGATCAGATCAAGAACATGATTTTGATATTCTCCTAGAGAAGAAATATAAATTGGCTCTGGGTGAGCACTCATGCAAAACCAAACATCCAATCTGCATAGAGGACACCAAGGTTATTATAGTTGAAAACTATTTTCAAAAATGAAAATTAAAGGAAGCCATTAGAATTGGTAAATACTCTCATGATATAATAAGAATGAGGGATTAGGGATAATTTAAGCTTGGAGACCTATTGTTAAACAATTAAAAGATCGATCTTGTTGGTCCCCAAAAAATGACTTCTTATTTTTAGGACAACATATGAGCTATTTTGGGCCTGCAGGGCCAAAATTCCTCTCTTCCCTTCTCAAAATTTATTCGGGGGCTTACAAATTCATCATTTTTCAAAGCTTTTTCAATAAAGGGAATTGTAGGTTCAAAGGTTCAAAGGGATATGCGCATATGTCAAAGGTTCAAAGTTTAACCATTTAAAGGATCCACGGCCCCGAGCACTTAACGAGTCTCAAAAGCTTGAACCGTTGAACCTTGAACCATTTTGGTTCATTAGTTTAATGGGTTCAATGGTCAATCAGTTCATCAGGTTCAACGACCAATTGGTTTAATGCACTTGGTGTAAAAGATCAAAAAGACTTGGCTAAATAATGAAGAATGAACTGATTGAACCATTGAACCAAAGTTGGTTCGATCAGTTGGTTCAATCGGTAGGTTCAAGGGGCTGCCCCAAAGCTAAAGGAATAAGTGCCCTTGTGGAGGATGGTGAACCAAGGCCAAGAACCCTTGTGGAGGGCAATGAGCAAATATAGACAAAGTGAACTCCTTCAAAAAAATGAACAAGGCAAAAGGCAAAGTAAAGTCCTTCGGACATTTTGTCTAAAGGAATTCACCTGAGAAGAGAGCCCGACTGAAGAGAAAATCCCACAAAAAAGCAACTAATGAAAAAAGATAAAGTGTAATAGAAGCCACCACATGTCCATTATAAAGCAAAGTGGAAGCTACCATGTATCATCTTTTGCAAGACTCTCAAAAGGTTTCTAAAGCTTCTGTAAGTTAAGCAGAATACGTCATGTGTCTTGTTATGACTCAAAAAAATGTGACAAGTGTTTGCATCCGCATTCCCCTTTTAAAGTTGCTCGAGCAAGACGTGTCATGGATCCCATTTTCTATAAGTTTCCAATGAGTTTCATAATAGCAAAACTTGCCACTTGTCAAAGACACAAAAAGGACCCCCCAAAGACTTAGACAAGGGCTATAAAGGACAAAGAAGCAACATGGACAATTCCAAAGGCAAGTTCAATTAAAGTGATGGTTCAACCAGAGAGAAAAGAAGCGCTTAAGTAGTGAAGAGAGGAGCGAGACCAAAGGACCAAAAATATCTTTAAAAGATTTATTTCTAGTAGGTGAAACAGTGGATCAAGTAGACTTCTGAGTGCACCAAATCAAGGATGCAAGCCTATTTTTCTTCCATGAAGTAATAGAAAATTGGATAGCTACATAGACATTAGAGAAAGGACCAGACAGTCCATACCAAGGAAGAGACATTAGATGAATGGACATGCCATAGTTGAGGCAATGTGCTATTCTCAGCATGGTCCCTTCAGACAAAATTAAAGGTGCATTAAAGATGTTGACTGCAGCATGGTCCTTTTTCATGAAAACAAGTGCCCAAGTCTTTCTTGGAGTGCTATATATTATAATCTCTCATTTGTTACAAGGGAGATCTTCCCCTTACCAGAAGTAAAACTCTGACCAAATTGAAAGGCATTACTGAGACTTTGAGCTCATATTGTAGTTCATATTTTTTTGATTGAATGAGAAAGCAAGTTACTTGCAGACTTTGTGTTGTGATAGCTTGTGCTACTTTAGGAGATTGTTCTTATGTTTGTCTTTTGAAAGCATTCTTGTTTATTTGATTTAATAAATAGAACTAGTGGAGGCAATAAGGAAGGTGTCCTGAAGCCAACTACTTTCAGACTTTGCGCTATCATAGTTGTCTTCAGTGTGTGTTTTTATTTTCCATTTCTATGTAAAGGACCTTGGGATGACTTTGTGCCCCCATCGTTCTTCGTATCTCACTCTTTGGATAGTTAAGGTGGAAACCTTGCATTATATTTCATCTTACTATTACCATGCCCTTTTGTTACTAGTTTCTTATCTTACCTGAAAGAACTCTTGCTATTTCTTGCAAGAACACTTTTGAAAGAAGAGAAGTGCCTTCAGTGTTTCCACTAGGATTTTCTCCTCTATTTGTTAGCATCATCTCTAAAATAAGAGAGATGGATGGTTTATCCCACCCTTGTGTCTTACTTTTAGCTTATTTATATAGTATATAGCCTCCACATATTTAATAGGGAACCTCCCCTTGATGAGAGGAGAGATTTGTCCCCTTGTGATGCAGTAAACCTACACATCTAGACAACCAATCTCCCTCTGCTATGGTGATAGGAACTATTTTGAATGCCAGTTAACTGGTCAACAAAATATTCACCCAATAGTTTTTGGTGACTCCGCTGGGGACACAATAATTTTGTGTAATTTGGAACCTCAAGTTTTAGATTGAAACATCACCTGTGTCTTACCCATAATCATTATAACCCTTATCCATTATAGACTCTGGAAAATATGTTATGTGTCTTACCCATTATCATTATAGCCATACCATCCTCCTCCACTTCTATTATTTTATCTAGTCTTCAAAACTAGAGTTACTAGGAAAGAGTGCATAGTTTGCAGCCTCAAGCCTGAAGCTGAAGTAGGGCCAGTTCTTTTCCATTTTTGTTCTATAATCTGACCACTCCACCCAAATTTGTTGTCCCTATTTTTTATAATTAAATCATGGTAGTTCAAGGCCCCTGAGGTAACTCTTTTTGCCCACTCAACTTGACTCCACCTCTGCATGAACTCCCATGTAGTTCAAAAAAGAATTTACCCAAATTATTTGGTGATGGGAAGGTTCATCCTGATGAACACATTGCAGCCTTTAGCATAGCATGTGGTGTGATAGGGGTGGATTTCAAAGATGTGGTAGTCAAGATTTTGTGGAGACACTAAAAGGTGCTACTACAGATTGGTTCTACCATTTGCAAGCTAGATCAGTGACTGACTGGGATACTCTTAAAGCCAAGTTTGAAGCCAGGTTCAAGCTTGCAGAGGATGCACATGCTTTGTTGGCCTAGCTCACTCAAATGAAAAAGGAACCTCATGAGCCTATGAGGGATTTTATGGCCAGGTTCAACAAGTTGAGGCATAAGATTCCCATGATCACCCAAATGACACCTCAAAATCTCAAGTGTTTCTTCATCAACTCACAGCTGCCTAAAGTGAGTTTCTTGCTGAGACAGGCTAGACACATAGACCTTGAGGCTACTCAAGACTTTGCTACTAAGCTAGAAGATGACCTTATCTTGGTAGGAAAGATAAGGAGAGATCCTAATATAGGTATGTCTTCTTCATCTTCTGAGTATCCACCTTTAGCCACCACCGATCAAATGGTGCAAAAGCTGGCAAATGAACTGCTAGCTTTGAAAAGGCAAATGGCCTAAAGTATGTCTACTCCTCTTAATCAGGATATGCCAAGGAAGACATTACCCAATCATCCATATCAAGGAAATGCTGCCAAAAGTCAAGGGCAACCAAATCATCTTCCTCCCCCATAGAGGAACCTTGCCCTTGAAACACATCTAACCAACTCAGTAGTTGGATATCTGGAAACAGAACATGTTTCCTATTTCCAACCTAAGTTTGAGCAAAAAAATGGTACTGATCTCTTTAGGGAAGATTTAAAAGAATTAGTTGGTGACTCCCATATTGGTTTCTTGAATTTCTAAGATGAACCCAGAAGTGAAGGTGAAGCAGTCGAAGGATCATATGTAGTATTCACCAAGTCTGAGAATTAGTCAACCCAGTAGGCTGACAAAGAGAAGATAGAGGAGCAACCCCAACCAGCAATTTCAATTGTTGAGCAGAGAACCCCTCTTCCTTTCTATTCAAAGGACCCAATGATTGCCAAAGAAGTAAGTACATCAAACATCTCTACACCTTCTACTTTAAATTCATAGATCAGTCCTCCCCCTCCCCAAAACCAAAAGGATGAACTTAAATCCTCTCTTCCAAGTCCATCTCAGTCATTTGACATGATTGATCATGTCAAGAAATCTAAAATTCAAATGACTGAGTTGGAATCCCTACAAGTCAATCCTAAGCAATTAAACATTGGTGGAGAACCAAGTGTGGACCTGTCTGAGGCAAAGATTGTGGTTACCCAAATGTCATCCCCTGCTGCTCAAATTTTGTTTGAACCTTCAAGCAGGGGTAATCACTTCTTGACCACAGAGGATGCTCATGTCCCAGTTGATGAAAGTCCTATAGCTAGCAATATAGGATTTCATTCAAATAAGGCATCAAAAGAATTGGTAGGGCACAATATAAATCAAGAAGGATCTTCCATCTCCCATGAAGAGAAATCTGATAGAAGACCAGCTTTTGATGATGCTTGGATCTCAAAATCTGATGGCAGCAATTCTTCCATAGCTAGATGCAGATCTCTATTACTCAGATTAAAGACTGCTCAGGATGAAGATATCAAACTCCTTCACATCAAAGGAGATGTTGAGCTGATGGTCTATCAGGAGTTTGATGTTAACAATCAAAGCATGTGCTGGACTGGACCAACAGAACAATAAGCTATGGTGGTGGACCATACTGTTGTACTCCAAAGTCAGTAAAAGGAACTCTTTGCCAAGAGAGAAAAGAGTTATGGTTTTCAGTTTGAAGACCACGTCTTGCCATGGGGCAAGAAGAAGAAAGAGCCAAGAGGAAGATGTAAAAAATTGGTTTCCTGGTGGAGAGCTCCATTTACCCATCACCATTTTTGGGGACAGAATGGTTTCCTACTAGTTTATCAGGATAGCATCCCCTTTTCTTTGCCGCACAAGGAGCAATGTCTGAAGTACTTCAATTCTTGAAGTATAAGATAAGTTCACCTGTACATATGTATATCTGTATAGTCGTTAGTTCTATTTTGTCCTTTTCATTTTCATTTTTGGAGCCTTTCTTTTTGGGTAGCATGACTCTGTAGCCCAATGGCACACTTCAAGGCACCAAAGATTTTGGTTTCTACTCCCCTCAGCTGTTCCAAGTTTTCATCTGAAGGAAGTTTTCCAACTGGAGCTAGCTCTTGATCCCCAAAAAATGACTTATTATTTTTGGGATAACATATGAGCTATTTTGGGCTTGCAGGGCCAAAATTCCTCTCTTCCCTTCTCAAAATTTATTAGGGGGCTTACAAATTCCTCATTTTTCAAAGCTTTTCAGTAAAGGGAATCACAGGTTCAAAGGTTCAAAGGGCTATGCACATATGTCAAAAGTTCAAAGTTTAACCGTTTAAAGGATCTACGGCCCCGAGCACTTAACGAGTCTCAAAAGCTTGAACCGTTGAACCTTGAACCATTTTGGTTCATCGGTTCAATGGGTTCAATGTTCAATCAGTTCAACAGGTTCAATGACTAATTGGTTCAACGTGCTTGGTGCAAAATATCAAAAAGACTTGGCCAAATAATGAAGAATGAACCAATTGAACCATTGAACCATTGAACCAAAGTTGGTTCAATCGGTAGGTTCAAGGGGCTGCCCCAAATCCAAAGGAA
Source organism: Torreya grandis (assembly GCA_037957365.1). NCBI lineage: Eukaryota > Viridiplantae > Streptophyta > Pinopsida > Cupressales > Taxaceae > Torreya > Torreya grandis. The sequence goes on from JARHVA010000900.1 coordinate 79,069, forward strand.
CAAGTGCCCTTGTGGAGGGTGGCGAACCAAGGCCAAGAACCCTTGCGGAGGGTAGCAAGCAAAAATAGACAAAGTGAACTCCTTCAGAAAAATGCACAAGGCAAAAGGCAAAGTAGAGTCCTTCAGACAAATTGTTTGAAGGAATTCTTTCAGACATTTTGTCTGAAGGAATTCACCCAGGAAGAGAGCTCGACTAAAGAGAAAATCCCATGGAAAAGCACCTGATGAAAAAAGACAAAGTGCAGTAGAAGCCGCCATGTGTCATCTTTTACAGGACTCTCAAAATGTTTCTAAAGCTTCTGTAAGTTAAGCATAATATGTCACGTGTCTTATTATGACTCAAAAAAATGTGACAAGTGTTTGCATCTGCATTCCCTTTTTGAAGTTGCTCAGGCAAGACATGTCGTGGATCCCATTTTTCATAAGTTTCCAATGAGTTTCATAACAGTGGAACTTGCCACTTGTCAAAGACGCAGAAAGGACCCCCCAAAGACTTAGACAAGAAGGGCTATAAAGGACAAAGAAGCAACATGGATGATTCCAAAGGCAAGTTCAATTAAATTGATGGTTCAACCAGAGAGTAAAGAAGCACTTAAGTAGTGAAGAGAGGAGTGAGACCAAAGGACCAAAAATATCTTCAAAAGAGTTATTTCTAGTAGGTAAAATAGTGGATCAAGTAGACTTCTGAGCACACCAAATCAAGGATGCAAGCCTATTTTTCTTCCATGAAGTAATGTTGAATTAGACAGCTGCACAGACATCAGAGAAAGGACCAGACAGTCCATACCAAGGAACAAACATTAGATGAATGGACATGCCATAGTTGAGGTAATGCGATATTCCCAACATGGTCCCTTTAGACAGAACTGAAGGCGCATTAAAGATGTTGACTGTAGCATGGGCCTTTTTCATGAAAATAAGTGCCCAAGTCTTTCTTAGAGCGCTATATATTGTAATCTCTCATTTGTTACAAGGGAGATATTCCCCTTACCAAAAGTGAAACTCTGCCCAAATTGAAAAGCATTACTGAGACTTTGAGCCCAGATTGTAGTTCATATTTCTTTGATTGAATGAGAAAGAAAGTTACTTGTAGACTTTGTGCTGTGATAGCTTGTGCTACTTTAGGAGATTGTTCTTATGCCTATCTTCTGAAATCATTCTTGTTTATTTGATTTAACAAGAACTAGTGGAGGCGATAAGGAAGGTGTTTTGAAGCCAATTACTTTTAGACTTTGTGATGTCATAGTTGTTTTTAGTGTGTGTTTTTCTTTTCCATTTTTGTGTAAAGGACCTTAGGATGACTTTGTGCCCCCATTATTCTTCGTATCTCACTCTTTGGGCAGTTGAGGTGAAAACTTTGTGTTTTATTTCATCCTACTGTTATTGTGCCCTTTTATTACTAGTTTCTTATCTTACGTGAAAGAACTCTTGTTATTTCTTGCAAGAACACTTATGAAAGAAGAGAAGTGCCTTCAGTGTTTCCACCAAGATTTTCTCCTCTATTTTTTAGCATCATCTCTGAAAGAAGAGAGATGGATGGTTTATCCCACACCTGTGTCTTAATTTTAACTTATTTATATAGTATATAGCCTCCGCATATTTAATAGGGAACTTCCCCTTGATGAGAGGAGAGATTTGTCCCCTTGTGATGCAGTAAACCTACACATCTGGATGACCAATCTCCCTATGTTGTGGTGATAGGAACTATTTTGAATGCCAGTTAGTTGGTCGACAAAATATTCACCCAATAGATCTTTGTAAAAATGAATTTTAAAGTGTTGCATTCTAACTTGTTAAATCTATTTAATTAGATTAATATTTATCATAATTTTAGTTAATTATTTAAAAATTGAAAAAATGGACCTTTTAAGGGTTGTACTCCCTCAACTAGGAGGGATTATTTGCTTTAGGGTCGCATTTAACTAATTTATTTTAATTTATTAAACCATGTCACATAGAGGTTCAAACTCTCAATAATTATATAAAATTGAAGTGGATATGTGTTTCTATATATTATTGTAAAAAAACACTTTAATATATAAGTATCAGATTATAATGATACATAGTGGCTACTCTCACATATATTGCCTCTTGTGACCCTTTATCTCTTCCCTATTTAAGGAAGCATGAATTTGTTGTTCTGACATGTATCTATTTCACCTAATGATAGATTACAAATGTTGATCTGAAATGTTAAGTTAAAAATAGGCACACAATATTTCAAAAAGCTTGTAATCCTAAACTAGAAATTATACTTGAAGGTGTAATGACCATGTTGGTAGTGAAATAGATAATGATTTAAAAAGTGAAGAATGGGAAGCAAATATTTTTAGATAAAATTGTAAGAAAATATGATACTAGTTTAATGTAAGTAGGCTTATCACTGAACCTTCAAACAAGATGACATTATGAAATGAGGAGTGGAATATCACATGTATGTGGGATGTGTATAATAATTAACATGTTATGTGGTGTTAGATATAAAGGGATGCACAAGAGATTGCTCCCATCATTTTTAAAGAATCAAGAGAGATAAAGTTTGGAAATATGGTCAGAAGGCCAACATTGCATTTTCATTTTTTTGTTGAAACCTTTAAGATGGATAACATTTTTTTTTATCAAGGTATACCTCAAAGAGATTGTCTAGATTATTTGAGATATTCTCTAAATATTATAATCATTAGCTTTTATTTCACATCACAATAAATTTATTGATTTTGAAGGGGCATGTCAATAAATCAATCTACCTATAATATTTTGGTAAAAAAATTGTATCTCAAGGGGTGTTATATTATTGGATACATGTTGTATAATCTTCATGATTTACACCCCATATGAAATATATATCTTGAACCATTGAGTGGGGTATGTTTCATCACCCTATTTGGGGTGTATGAGTTACCATAAGCCCCCTATGTAGGGATTCAAGGCCAATGTTCTCCCTGATTTGTTTTTCAACCAATATATGTGATTTTAGCCCATGGCTTATAACCCATGGTGTTTAATCCCATAGTTTGTACCCATTATACATTTTAATACCACTTTAAATGTTTTACATTGATGTGACTATAAATGAATCACATATGTATTGGGTTGAATAATTTTTTTAATGAACATTATTGTACGGTATAAGATTGAGTCTATATAATAAGGAAAAAATATTGTTGTGTTAGGGTTTTTCCAAGTGAGAATATCATGTATAATGTATGTGTTTGCCATTTATCAATTTGGATATAGATTTATATTTTGTTATCATCACTTTGACTACATACATTGTTAAGATTTGTGTTTTTAGGTGAGTTGGGTTGGAGGAAAAACTCATGCATTTTTATTTATAGACATGATTCATGAGACCTTGGAATAAATGCCTCCTCATAGTGTTAGTGACATTGCATGCACCAACTACCCTTTTGAATGATTATATGAAATATTTTAGTAATGTCTATTAGACTAATCAATAAATGGAACCAAAATGAATAACAAGGATGTTTTATGTGAAAATAACCACTTGAGACAAGGGTTATTCCATTAAGTTTGGGAAATATCCATCCAGTTTTGATGTTGTATCTTTACTATGAATCTTGATTCAAAAATATTATTTATCAAGTCTAACATCTTCAAAAAAATTGGTCAAAGCATTCACTTTCAATTTATTGGCATACGTGATTCAAATATGACTATAAATTAGGCACTATGTGATGTACTTCCATTATTTCTCCACCATCCCCAAAGTATAAATGTATGTTCTCTTTTCCCACTCTTCATTAATTATTTTCCACCTACCAATTTCACATCTGAGTTGATGATGCAAGGTATTCATTTTCTAATCCATCCATTTTTTTCCTCCACTTGATCTCTACTCTTACATATGCTTTTTGGCCATGATCACAAGGGGATTGGATTATTTGATATAGTTTTCTTTCTTCTATCCATGTTATTGGTTCCACATGGTTACCTTTAATATTTATCTTACATAAATTTTTATTTCCTTATTGGTGTTTGGAATTTCTTATGTTTTAATGCCCCATTTACTCATCCACTTTGTGATTTATTTAATCCATGTGTTATCCATCCTTAACTATTCCTTTTGAATACAATTTTGGGCCAACAATGAGTCCTTTTATACATATAAATTGAAAATAAAAAAGAATTTTCAAACTTTTTTTGGTTTTGGTGTAGATATGCTATAATAAATATGTCTTGCCCAAGCCTCCCTTTCCAAAAACTACAATAATTGGAATGGGTGAGTTGTCTAACAATCCGACCATCTATTCAACCTTGAAGTTAATCCACATTGGGTGTGAATAAATTAGAAAAAGGTTTTATTTTTTCCAATCTATTCTTTACAAGACACTCCTTAATGCTTGCTCTCTAAATAAAACATCATGAGTTATCTTCAAAATGTTTCCATATTCAATAATGGATCTCATTACATCTTTGACATATTTAATTTTTTACCTAATTGTGTGGTGACAAATGATTTTATTACAATGAAATCCACATGATGGATTTTTTTTACTATACATAGATTCTATAACACATTATTTTTCTACATCCTTTACTTCATGGTTATTTATTAAATGTTATAAATCCATTCTTTCACAACATAATTATTTTCAGATCACTCATGGGCATCTATGAGAAAATCCATTACATATATGACATGCTTATTCATCCATTGAAAATATTTTGTGAAATTCATCACCAAGCTTGCCTCTTTCACAAGTTGATGGATAGCCATATTGTTGGGAGTAGAATAGGGATACCAAAGTCATAGAGTATAACTAATTGAAATGTGTGTAACTTGCAATATTTTGTCTTTTGTATACCTTTTTGTATGTATTCAACCTTTGTGAGCATAGTAACAGACTTCAAAATATGAAGAGTCATTCCTTTAGACATAGTGAAACGCTGGAATATGAAGTGAAAATTCTTTGTAAAGCTCTATAAATAGCACTTAGTTGTATTTGGATATGGTTCTAATGTGATAGAAATTAATATAAATCATTCTAAAATGGTTTTCCTATGTATCTTTTATCAATGTTTTGGGTGTAATGAATACATTGTTTGCTTAATATGTTAATCATATAAGTTTATATAGATTATTTTGATTCTAATAAGTCTATATTTTTTTATCATAAACTCTCTTTTTTGGATGTTAATGAATAGATTTAGTCTAAATTATTGTATTTTGTTTACCTTTGTCACCTCATGTGCAAGTTATCCTTGTATTAACATGTTTTTAAGGGTTTTCCAGGAACCTCTGCTAATAATGGTGAAGTATGCATTGAGCCTTTTGTTAAAACATGTTGAAATGGATACTAGGGTAAATAGATATAGAAAGATGGCTAGATGAAAGAATCCAAAATTTTACAGAAGAAGATTTGAAAATAATAGGGAAGACTACGAAGGAAGTGATTCAAGAGCATAGCTATGGATAAATTTATGATATCTTATAGTGAGAATTGCCTCGGTTATTATTGTGTGGTTATCAAGATTGGAGTGTTATTTTTTCATCCAAGAAGGACAAAATTCATAGATTGGTTTGAATAAAAGATTGAAAGCCTATGAAATATAAATACTGATTGGACTTGTGTAGAAGACTATTAGGCTAAGACTACCATTGAAAATTATACCACAAAATTTGTTATACAAGGCTTTTTGGATTCTAAAGTTACATAGGACCTATTATAAGAGGAATTTGTGAAAATTTCCTTTAATGAGTACCTAATTTAATGAAGATGTTGGTTTTGTAAAATGACATGGTGCCTACTCCTTCCAACATGGAGTAGTCTCTTTGGGCATTATGGGTATGCATGAGATGTAGGAGTGAATGATGCAGAGCTGAGTAGAGGAAATTGAACCTAAACTCATAATATGGAGAATGAAAAGAGCCAGACTGAGAAGAAACTTCTAGGATTGGAAAGAGAATTGTGACAACAAATAAGATCAAATAAACTGAATAATCATGGTTTAACTATGAATAGGAGTAGGAATAAATTAGAGGATGATGAAGAGAGGGGAGATCAGAGATAGGAAACACAAGATGTTGAAAGTGGATAAGTTAGAAAGTATGTAGAGCAAGGAAGAGAAGGGCCAAGAAGGAAGAAGAAATAAATGAGGATAGTGAGGATATCAGGAAGAGTGAAGAAGAAGAGCAAAGTAGGATAACATTAGTGAAGTTAAAGGATAGGATAAGATCACCATTAATAGGATCTTATTTGGACCAAGGAAATAATATTTTATAGAGTAGATTATGTGAAATCATAGAAGTATCGTAGGTTCAAGATCACCAATATAAGAAGTTGAATATAAAGATAGTTTATTTCTTCAGTACACATCCCCCGAGCCTGATTTGTCATTGGTTATAAAAATGTAAAGTGTAGAGAAAGGGATGGGTAGAATTTAGTTTGAATCATTTATTGTTAAATGTGGTAAACTTAGTGCAAAAACTAAGAAATCAATAGATAAAAAGATGCTATAAGATATTAGATTCACTTTCAAGACTAGTATTAAGACACCTATAAAAACTATTGTGCATAAGCCTGCAATAGAAGTTACTAGTACGTAGAAACCTATAGTCATAGTTACTAGTGTTCAGAAGTTGGTAATAGTAATTAAAAGTGAAATAAATATGGCATTAAATACAAGCATGTTTATTACTTTAATGCAATATGATGGGTTTATGGACCTTGAACAATATTTGTTAACTTGCAACATGAAACAATAGGTTAAGGGAGTAACCTCTGAAGATGTAAATAAGTATGAGCCCATTGGAGCCTTAACAAGTCAAGCCTTGGATTTTATTTTTAAAATGTATTTTAATACCTTAAATATTCAACAAGTTAAAAAGCATCTAATTATATTATTTAAGATGAAGAAGTGTTCAAGTCAAACTATTCAAGATCTGAAGGAAATTTAGTGTCAGAATGAAGAATCCATATGAGACTATGATCATATATTTGCATATGTGATAAAAAAAATGATTTTTATCATGGTGAATAAGGATAATGTTGCTTGGTTTATTAAATGGATATGATCCATAATTAAATTTGACATTATGCTATCCTAATTCTTGACTAAGGTTGATGCTTAAGCAACTGCCATGTGAGTTTAACAAATTGAGAACTATGGATATACTCCAATAGATAGTTCTAAATTTGAGGCAAAAAAATATGATTTTCTCAAGAGAATGGATGTGATGAATGAAAATAACAAACCTAAATTGGGATTATGGTATATAGAGTGTAATCAAGAATGGAATCATAATAATGATTGTCCTAAACTCAAAATAGAGTTCTATAATATGTAGATTAGTAGGAGACATAATAACAAAGTGTCATCTATTACAATAATACATTTAAAAATCCTAGAGTTTGTATCATTTTTTTTTAAATTAAACAATCATGATGAGAAAAGTTATTGAGCTATGTAGGAACTAAAGGAATATATCACTAAAAATGTCTTTATAGTCTTAGTGCAACATTTACCTACTATGAAGTAGGGAATTCCAGGCCTAGAGGTAGAAATGACTAGTGTAACATAGGGTGGTCATGGGTGGATACCTTCATCACCTCAATATCAAACCCAGGGTCAAGCTGGCTAAACACCGTCATCTTCACAATATCAAAATCAGTCTTCATGGAATAATTTGAGTCCTCAACATCAATAATAAAATTGGCTCCATCATAACCTCACTGGTAGTATGGTGGATATGATGTGCAACAAACACAATAAGGAGGATTTATTTGTCAATAATTATAAGGTTGGGGATTTCAAAAGTGTATAAGAGGAAATAGAGGAAGGTACTAGGGTGGATATCAAGGAAGCCACAATAATGATAACTATGAACAAAGTATCTCAGAGGGGAAATTAGTATTATGTTAGTCAAGGAAATCAAATCTAAATAAACACACTAAACACTTAATACCTCTAGCCTAAACACTAGGAAGAGCATAGGCAACAAACATGCAAATTAAAAAATAACTATAACAAAAAAGAAATCATTCTTATACCTTCCTTGTAGTTACAAATGGCTTGTTGAAGTGGATTTCTCAACTTATGAACAATGTAGTATTTGTCAATGGTGTTCTTGTATCATCTCTCCTTCATTCACCTTGGCTTGGCTTGATTTGGCTTGGAATGCTGGCATGGTAACACTACAATGAAACTTTTTGGAGGTGTTTTGGCATAATAATATTGCACTACTAAAGCTTGTCTAAATTGGAGGAGTATCCTCCAATTTACAAACTGTTGAAATGGATATGAACCATCCATCTTGAGATGAGAATCAAAGGTCCAAAATGTCTCCTATATCCTTCATGATGAGGAACATGGGTCATGTAAGAAGAGGATAGGATTTGTAAGATGTAAGGTTTGTAAGGTGTAAGCTTTGTAAGATGTAAGATTTTTAAGGTGTAATCTTTGTAAGATGTAAGCTTTGTAAGGTGTAATATTTGTAAGAAGAGGTAGGCCTTACCATGTGATTTGAATATTAAATTGGCACGTTGTTTGGATGATGAGGATAACTAGGAATATTGAATTTTATATATTTATAATATGTGCATTCTATGTAACCTCATTTTAAGAAAAAGATTAGCTAATTAATTACTCTTAATTAAATAATGTAATGTGATGTGAATTTGAAGGGATAGGGAGTGATAATAAAAGAATTTGGTTAATTGATTGAAGGGTCATTTTAAAACAAGGTACCGAGTTTGGGTACTTTTTAGTAAATTGAATGATTTAATGTAATGCATTACCTCAATAAGGCATGTACTAATGTGTCATGGGATTCATACATCAAAATTATGGGGGAATTGGGTTGATTTAACAATTTTTGGATAAATTTACATTTGATTGCAAGAAATCAGTCTGATGTCCATTTAGACATGAAAGTGGCCAAAAAGGAGTGTCTAAATTTTGGCCATGTTTGAGAAGGCATTGCACGACATAAGAAAAGTAACATATTTTCAAATAATGAAAAATTTATTAAGAATAAAAAGAAGACAATGATTGAAGAATGATGCTCCAAACAAAGTTTAGGAATCCTATGATGATACCCCCTCGAGGGAGTGGCCGATGCATATGATTGATGGACAGTCCCTCAAAAATAATCAAGAAGAAGAAAGAAATTAACCCATGGGTGAGATTAATCCAATCAAGATAATGCTTACATACATTGATTTAAAATTATTAATTTTCCCAAAGGCCATTATAATTAGTAATGGAGGTTGAGACACTGATTTGCCCAAAGGTAGTTATAATCAGTGGCATTGGCATGTGCCCCAATAGGGTGGGTGGGTCAAAATAATGATTTGATCAAAGGTGGTTATAATCATTTTGATGACTTGGATTGAATAATGATTTTTCTCCAATAGGGCAGATTTGATCGTGATAAACTGGTTGTGCCCTAGTAGGGTAGATTAGCAAGCATAAATCAATGATATAACCTATTACATAGATTAAAGATGAGTGGGTGTAAACATAAATGTAATTATCTAATGATTGAATAAGCCACAAATAACCAAGCACACAAGGATGCACAAAGTGATGAAAGAAATGATTGGAAGAATAAAGGTGGCAACGCTGACCTTAGATACATCATGTATCTAAGGGCTACCTTCATAGTATAAATAGACCTCAATCCAATGTAGTTCATCCAAAAGTGGGGAAAAATAGAATGAGGACTAGATTAGGATAATAAGAATTGATCAATGTGAATAATTTGGTTATACCTACCAATGCATAGATCTTCATCCTTATTAGCATTGATACAACCAGAATGGTCAATAGGTTGATTTGATCAAGTAGGGTGGGAGGATTTACCAAAGTGAATAAAAAGAAATCTATGTGAAACCATTTCTTGTAAGTTCCACTAAACTAATTTTTATTGTAGCACATGATGGTATGTATCATGATATAAAACACCTTGATGACCTAGATATAATGTGCATAAGGACTGACTCTTAATCCAATAAACAATTGAAAATAATGCATCAATGATAAAAATCATAATGACAATGTTGACATATGAATATGGATGGACTCAAGATCAATGCACACAAAATCACCTGATGAATGCATATAGACTGAATGAAGGCATAATAATAAAAGAAAATAAATAGGCAAATAAACAAAATAAACATCTAAGCAAACACACACATACACACACAAAAAGCTTGAAATTAAAAGCAATAAAAAGCATCCTATAGTTAACCAAGTCAATAAATACATATGAAGGCTTAATAAAATGATAAACAGGTGGTGCGCCCAAGCAATGATATTTTCAAAGGAATAACATGTGGGGATAATATGTCTTGGTATAATATGCATGCTTTGGTGTTGACTTAATAGGGTAAAAGCTATGAACTTGGCCTAAAAATTATGAATTGGGCAATGGCCCTAAGCAAGGATACATGCGAAGGGAAGGTCACACTTCCTATGTTGGTGGAATAGATTAGAACCAACAATGTATTTGACCCCAATAGGGTGGATCGAGGATGGATGACTAGTTTCAAACAAAACAAATGTTTTTGGATTTTTGGGGCTTTATATCTCTCTAGGAGATGGTAAGCCAATTTTTTAATTTTTAGGATTTTGAAAATTTATGAATGCATTTGGATTTTTTTTGGAATATCTCAACTCAATTGAGAACTATGAGTTACAAAATGGTCCAACTTGAAAAATGGTGAGATCATTGGCTTAGGTTTCTCATAAAATGGCAAAATCATGGTTTTAGAATACTGGTAAATAGTAGTAAGTTGACATAATAATCCCACATTCATTAGGATTATAGACTACTTATGGGTAAGGTAGGATAAATAAGAGATTAACACAATGCTAAACACCAAAAATTGCCTTTGATGGAGTTGAGCCAAAGGAAGGGTTCCTTCATGAGGAGGCTACAACTTCTTAAATTGTGTGAGGGCATAAGCAAAGATATTAGTAGCTATCACTATGAGCCAAGTTTTATAATATGGGCATCTATTAGGATTTATAGAGACTTTTTGGAAAAAGGACATCATCACTATGAGCTAAGTTTTATGGATTTTGGTTGAGTGGAGACATGTAAATATTTTATTTGAAGGTTTTAAAAATTCTATTTGGTAAAAAATTAGTAGCATGGTGAGAGATAGGGGATAGTATGTGCCTAATTCAAGAGTTAAATAGCTAGTCTTGGTGAAAGGTGGATATGTATGCATCCTCTATCCTTGTACCTTGTACCAGTGATCTATGGGTTTCACTAAGTGGGACCTTGACAACATGAAGCTTTGTGATCTAGTATATTGCATATATAACTGGAGAAGGTGGGGTAGAATTGAAAATTATCAAGAAACCACTAATCCCATGAGGACCTCAAGATATGAAAATAAAACAAAACATTGGATGTGGATCATATGACATGGGCATCCATGATGTGATATGACATGATAAATAAAAGATATCATGATGGCACATAATTACCTTGTCAGGATGATCGTTTGACTAGGGGTTATGTGTCCACACCAAAAGTTGAGTAGACTTAACCATTCTAAGTGGAATAAATATTTCACCAATGAAATGAATGTGTAATTCATAGTAGATACTACATCTAAGGTTTGGAATAAGAAAGAGCTCCCAAAATGGCGAGAGAATTATAAAAGGTTGCTTGTAAACTAGAAAAAGCATAAGGCATAAGTCCTATAAGGATAAGGAATCTAAATGACAAGTGGTTACTCATGAAATAGTTAGGAGTCATAGGATCCTAAGGAAAAGAATTGGTTAAAAAATAAAGGAAGGTATTATCAAGCTAACCCAAGATACCCCATGTATCCAAATGTTACCTACATAGTTTATGCGAACCTCAGGCCAATGTAGTTCTCCAAAAAATGGGAGGAATAAGACCAAGGTGGTCTAGAAATAAACTGAACAAACAAGATGACCCATCCCAAAATTTTGATGGCTCTATATCTCGCATGAAAATTCTAAGACAATTTCCATGATTTTAATATTTTTAGAATTTTCTATGTTTTTTACAAATGTTTTAGAATTTTCTAAGTGTCTCAACTCAATTGAGAATGATGAGAGACTAAATGATCCAACTCACAAAATGGTGAGATCATACAAACTTTAATTTTCTCACAAAATGGTGAGAGCATTACAAAGGGGTAATGGAACTAACCTCAATATAAATCGAGCATTGCCTAGATAGTCCCATTAGGACCTCAAGTCACTATAGTTCTACCTTGCAGTGGAGGAATTTGACTAGATAGCAAAAAGTTCATGAATTAACCAAATGGCATAGTATAGTAATAGTAATGGCAAGGTGATACGATAATGAATGGTAAAGGAGTGGCTCCTAATTTAACTATAGGTAGTTATAATTAGGAAACAATGACATGAGTCAATGACATTAACTTGCCCAAAGGTGGTTATAACTAATAGCACTGAAAATGAGGTATAACATGAAAATAATGAAGAATGTGATTGCCAAACCAATGTCATAATTTTAGATCCAAAAAATTGAATGAAACCACTAGTGTTTGGAAAGGGGGTACACATGGTACTTAAACAAATAACTAAAAGGCTCAAGGCTTCTATGGGTTATAGGAGATTTATAGAGGTTATCCAATTTGATGGATTTCACCAAGCTATGGATATACTTGTAAACTAGGTTAGAGATAACATGATCAAGAACACAAAGGATGTAAGTATCTCTAGTGGGTGCAACCATAGTAAATCAAGTAGTCAATACTAGAAGAATATTTATATACAATTTTTAAAAATAATCATGCTAAATAAAGAAAGATAACAAGTAATGTGTAAACTTAGAAGAAGAGGCACTTTCATGCCAAATGAAAGATGTTTTATGAATTAAAGACATTTTTAAGCAAGGGTGCAAGATCATGCCTAATTTAAGTTTGAGCTAACTCTTTACTTTCAACACTATTATTTCCTAATATTGCAATTTTACAGTTTAGCAAGAGAGGATATTGTTTATGCAAATTGTATAGATTGTTTTGAGCATTTAGAATTCTACTATGCAATGAGAGATGTTTCCAAATCAAACATTATATATAAGGGAATATATTTTAAGCAATGAAATATGTTCTTAACCACATACAAATGCATAAAACTTCAAAAACTATCTTAGATAATGCCCTAAATAAGCTAAATCACTAAAACAATAAAAACCTAGCATATATACTACTGAAAACAAATAGGAATTTCAGTTTTCATAACAAAGTGCCCTCATATAAAAATCAAGATAAGTGTGTATAATTTATACCAACTGATTATCCAAGCTATGAAGCAATGAAGGAGGAGAATCAAGTTATGTGTAAGGTGAGTCAAAACCAGGAGCCAAAAGAAGTGGAAGAAGTGAAGGAGAATCTACCAACTGAGAGAGAGAACCAATGCAAGGAGCATAAGAGTAGGTGAAATGGAGTCTTAAAGGTTATAAGATCAACCAAAAAGATTCAAAAATACTTTAGAGAGAAATGTGAATCACCAAGATGAGCTACAAAATAGCAGGGCATCTGTTGTCACAAAGAAAGCTAAGTGTGCCAAGAATAAACTAGGTGAGATTCAAAAGGGCAATAAAGATTTGAGTGTGATGATCAAGTGGAAAGGTTAAATCAAAAATTCAAGAGAGATAGAGAAAAATGAGTGAAGAAGCATCATATAAGGCAACCCTAATCTGCCAAAGGCCAAAACATAATCATTTTTATCCATTTAGGCCAAACTAGGGCCTTTTTTGCATGTTCTACCTAGGTTGTGGCCGAGGCCATAGATTTTGTGAAGGAAATGTGTATCCTAAGCTATGGTTTTCCTCCCTAAGCTATGGCTTGGGTCAAATGGCCATTCAGGGTGGTCAACAGACAACTAAAAGGGCCTCGAGAGGCATCTAAAGGACCTGCCTATGCACAAAAGGGAAGTAAGGTGATAAGGATGTATAAGGATGGATGTATGATGAAATAAAGGTTAATGAAAGTGGAAAATTCCATGAAACATGATAATTAGGGTTGGTAGTCTATATGTGAGATGATGTGTAATCATATGGAGGAGTAGGGCCATGAGAAGTATGATTATTGTAGTCATATAAAATGCAAAATTTGGTAACTTGAGTGTGGCTAATGACACCCAACCCATAGGTCCCTCATGTTTTCTCTCATGACTCTCATAGGCATCTTTTCACTAATTCTAAGTCATCTATATCCTTCCAAACTTGATCCCAACTGATCTAGACCCATTTTTCCTTAACTAATCTATCCCTCGAGTCCCATCTACTTAAAACAATAACACCACACTTGGACTATAGCATCAATGCCACTCTTGTCCACTTTTGGTGCTCTTGTCCAAGTGCAATTTTGGCCTCAACAGTCAATTATTCTAGTTTTCCATCTTTATCCTTATCAAACTAATGTAAGCTTATTCAACCCATGACCAATAGATCCCTATAAAACCACATTCAAAGATAATTTGGAGAGGGTTGGTAATTATCACTAAGAAAGCAAGAATACAAGCGATACTACTCAATAAATTTTCCCTATTCTCTGCATACAGCTAACCAATATATTTACAAGCCTATCCAAATCATTATATCAGTCCTTAGCCACCTCAAGCACATCTAGTTTAGCATTTTTCATATTCATACACTCAATTACATAAAGCACATCATGTGGGAGAACTACATATGGCTTGATCCCTCTTTGGAGTATTGGTATGTAGGTCGTGTGCCCACACAAGGGGTGTGAATACATGTTTAATGAATCTTGCACACACTAACCCCCCCTCTTTCTTGAAATTGGTCAAATCATAATAGAATATAGAGTTTGAAGGGAAAATCTACTCTATAAAGAGCTCTACATACTTTTAACTACCAAAATTTCATTGACAGGGTCAAATAGATCTGGTGAATAAAACCCAAAAAGTTCAAATCCTTAGGATAACAATGATAGAGGTGGACTACAACATCAATGCCACTCCTATCCACTTTTGGTGTTTTTGAATGAAGGTTATATATTAGTTTATGATAGTGTCCCAATTCTGCATAGTGAATATAAGACCTTGTCTCAACCGTATTAGCCAATTTCTAGCTAAGTCTTCTTTTTAATCTCTTATTATTATTTTTAGAAAGATCAAAGTTGTAATTTAATTTACATAAATCAGTAGCTTAATTATTGCATATTTATTTACTAATTTTACTAAGAACCTTTAACTAAATTAGGAATAACATAACAATATTCCCAAATAGGTTAAATCATTTAGTGAACTCGACTTACTTCAATTACGCATTAAACCCCTAGAAACCTAGGTTAAATTCCTAGCTAATTTTTCAAGTAATTTTTTAATTTTTTACCTAAATATTTAAATCATAAATTTGCATTAAATTTTAAAATTTAGTAATAAACTTTAAAATAATTCTATTTCAAACCCTAGTTGCCCATACTAGGTCCTGGTATTTTTCCAGTATTTTCCCCATAATTTTTTGAATTTTTACCTAAATATTTAAAGAAAAAATTAGCATTAAATTTTAAAATTTAGTAGTAAATTTTAAAATAATTTTCTTTCAAACTCTAGTTGCCCATACTAGGTCCCAATATTTTTCTAGTAATTTATCAATAAGTTTCTAATTTTTTACTAGCATATTAAAATAAAAAAATTCACTTCAAAATTTAAAATTCAATAGTAATTTTCAAAAACATTTATTTTTCAAAACCCTAGTTGCATCTTCTAAGTCTCTTTAAATCACAAATTTTTCAATAAATTTATAATTTTTTACTTGCATATCTAAC
Source organism: Torreya grandis (assembly GCA_037957365.1). Taxonomy (NCBI): domain Eukaryota; kingdom Viridiplantae; phylum Streptophyta; class Pinopsida; order Cupressales; family Taxaceae; genus Torreya; species Torreya grandis. The sequence continues at coordinate 94,848 of JARHVA010000900.1, forward strand.
TCAAAAATTCACTTTAATTTTTAAAAATTCATAATAAATCTCAAAATAACCATCTTTCAAAACCCTAGTTGCGTATAATATATCCCATTGCTTCATGAGGTATCACCTTACATGTTCATGAGTTTTGTATCCTTTTTATGCAATTTATAGTTAACTATTTTTAGGATTGTACATTTCCTATATTCATTACTTTCATTTTCAACACTTTGTCTATTACAAGTTATTACAAAAAATTCAATCAAATCTCAAATTGATTTCCTACTTTAACAATATCCCAATATACTAGTTTTGATGAAATTGATAAAAGGAAACTTCAAAAACTCTTAACTAAACACCCTAACATGCAAGATGACATGCTTAAAATACTATAAAAAGAAAAATAAAGAATGAACAATGGTCAATCTTTCCAAACTATAGAGCAACCAGTTGACAATGACACTATGGGGGCAACTATGTCTCAACAACCCTGATAACAGCCCAACCTACCTCTATGCCACTAGATATAACTAGTACATCTTTGTCTTCTAATGTGTCATCTCTTGTGCAAGAGATAAAATCTCTTAAACCTAAGGTGATACATCTTGAGCAAGGTACCTCTAGACCTACGCAAGCTTTGGATTTTTTTCTCTATTGCATACACCATTGGCACATCACATTGCTTCTACACCCTTGCCACAAGGTTTTATTCAACCCAAGCTTACTCTATATGATGGAAAGGGTGATCTAGAGACACATTTGAGAGATTTTCATGTATCATGCTTAGACTATGTACCAAATGATTAGCTACTTTCCAATCTATTTCCATGGATCCTAAAGGATTATGCTTTACAATGGTTCTAACGTCTACCAAATTAGTTGATCCATGCATTCAATCCTTTAGCCAACATGTTCCTAGTTCATTTTAGCATTAACATTAGTGATAAGGTTTCATATGCCCAAGTTTCACAATAGAAACAAAGATCAAATGCGCATCTCATAGATTATATGCTTCGATATAAGACTATTTTGGCTAAAATGACTAGCCCCATGGCTGATCAAGAGTTACAAGATCTCTTCAAATAGAGTCTTCTACCAACTTTACATGAATCAATTATGTTAAAAAGATTCTCTTCCTTCACTGAATTGTGTCACACACTAAAGGAAAGAGAATTCAAACTAATTTTAATGGGCAAACTCAAGTACACAAGTATCTTAAAAACAAAAAATAAGAGTATAAACAAAGTCCCATACAAATTCAAAATCAATGATATCAAGAGTTAGAATCAACCAATAGTTAATGTGACTTCTAATCCCCCTCAATGAGTGGTTTTATCAACACCTCCTTAGAATACCTTTACCAATTTACCAATTTCTCCAACTAGAGTTTTATAGTAGCTATTGGAATGTAACATCATATCTCTCCCTCCTATTTGGGAAGTTGACCTATTAAAGCCTCTTCCATGGGGATATGATCATCATGCATTTTATGAGTTTCAAAAGGCACCAAGCCATACAATAAATAGATGCATAAATTTGAGACACAAGATATAGGATTTGATAGATGGCAATCATATTGATTTTGGCACTTTAGTTGAGCCTCCTCAGGCAAAGCAGACATAAGATAAAGCTTTGAAAATATTCTTAGATCCATTTTCACAACACTCTAAATAAGAGATAGCGGAAACATCAATGGTTCACCATGTATATCATGCACATCCCCCACCAGATGCATACATAGCACCTTTAATTGAGACATATCCTTTGAGTAACATGATTGGTGTATACAATTCTAGAGTTTTAGCTAGACCTTCCATCTCCTTCTCAGAGTAGGAGATAATTAAGGATGATTCATATTATCATGCACTCTTTATTAGATCTTACATTCATAATCATCCTATTCATAGTGTTCTCATAGACAATGGATCCAATGTGAATATGTGCACTATAAAATTATTATAGCATTTGGGATATTTAGATCAAGATATTACCTTGAAGAACATAGTTATCAGTAGGTTCAGTGTGCACATACAAAGTTTATTGGGTGAGATTTTACTTCCTTTATAGGTTGGTCTAATATACATGGATACACCATTTGCTATAGTTCCTAGTGTATGATTTTTTGATATGTTACTTAGTCGACTATGGATTCAAAAACTTTGGATAGTACCTTCTACAGTTCATAGATGCATGAAATTCATTGACACTAAATAGGTTGTTATATTTGATGGAGTTCCATATGAGTTACCATTCCCCACTTCAAAGCCATCACTATTTTGTAATCACTAATTTCAATTTTAGTTTTGCCACCAGTTTTAGCTCTAGTTTCTCCACTAGTTATAGTTCCTCTTCTAGTTATGATTCAAACATTTTTGAGGCATCCATCACCAGCACAAGGAGTTCATATACCTCTAGAGCTTCAAGATTCTAGACAACTTCCAGCTACAGTGTTCACACCTAGGGCAGTATCATTAAAATCTCATGAATCTACTCACAAATCACATGTTTAGAGAATTTCTCCTACTATCAGATGGGTCTCTAAGAGCCCTACAATTACATTAACTTCTCAAAGCTATAGGGGGACCCCACACTTGGTTTCTACTTTAGATATTTTAGATCATTTTCAACATTTACAATTTTCAAGTCTATAGTCTCAACATTTCCATCATGTTTCATGATCATGTATGATTCCTCTCCTTGATACAAGACACCATGATAGGGAGTTTCCAATGAGACTCATCAGTTAATATCATTTATCCTCAATTTTATTTGTACATAGTCTTCATGTGATTGATTTTACATAGCTCAAATAACTTAAAAATACCAAAAACATTCAAATATTTCAAAAACCTAAAAACATTCAAATAACTTAAAAACAAAAAATATTTTGATTATATGCATTATCCATGCTTTACATTTCTACTACCATGCTAGACTTACATTTGATATTCTATGCTATTGTTTGTTGATTTATCTACATTACCATGCTTCACTTGATCTTCTTTGAGTGTGTACAGTGACTTCCAGATCCTTGATTACTTCACTCTACCCATTGAGGGGGCATCCTAATTCTACATTAAAGACATACATTAATATACATAGCCACTAGGGGCATCTTCTACACGTCTACACCATCTAGGTTATGTTATTCCTACACCACACACTCTAGTTATCATGTTAATGTACATTATTTACTAGCTTACATAGATTACTCTATCGACACTCACTAGTTTATCACAATGGTGTATTTCCTAGCATATACCTAGTCTTGTACTAACATGTATTGCATACTTTCACATTCTTGCATTCATTAGTTAGATACAATTATATTTCTAGTATTACATACTTTACTTTCTTGCTTAGCGTAGCTAGATTATTTATCTTTCTCAGTTCCTATTTGTCTCCTGTATGTGCCTTAGGACATCTTCTAATGTATTTTTCTTCTATTCATGTGTCTGCCTTAGGACATTTGCCAATGTCATTTTTCTTTAATATTCTATGGAATTATGGATTTCACACCAACCTTGCTTATTTCTAATTATGTGTATGTAGAATTTGAACATTTTTTGTATGTTTGATTTCTAGTTTTAGTGACATGTGCCTATGTCCCTTATTTGTTTGGCCCCTTGGCCACTTTTATGTGCTTCTTGCTTCTTGCCTTGTGTGCTTGTTGCTTGATTACTTTTTAATTATTTAAATTCCATGATCCACATCATGCATTATCTCAATTTTTTTGATGCCATGATGGACATCATGCTCCATCCCTCCATGATAACTAACAAATAACACTTCCAATTCCAATCTAGTATATTGCACATATTATTACATTATTATATCTATCTATGCATACCTCTATTGATATAAAAATCTCTCAATATAATCCATGCTATATCTCGTTGATTATCATTGCTATATCATATATCTCTACAACATAACACACTTCTATGACTCTTTCTTTTGAGGGAAGTCATTGTAGGGTATTCATTCTTACCCTCAAAAGAGGGGGAAACAAACAAGGGTTTTGACATATAGATAAGAGATCCTAATGGTCAAAAAAGTAGCATTCAAAAAACCTAGATCAGTACCCAGACATCAAACCAATAATAATAAACCAGCCAGAAATTAAAAATATCATAACAATTACTAGATTTGGCCTAAGACAATAGTGCCAAGATTGAACTATAGTGTCGATGCCACTATTATCCATTTTTGATGCTCCTATCCAAACAAAAGAATAACCAGACTTTTTAGAAGTAGGCAAAAAAGTAGGTTTAGTTATAGTTTTTGCACAGTTAGACTAGTTCAGAATCAATAGTTTTTAGTACACTTTTGCTCAAAAAATCTAGGTATAGGGGGAATTGTGCGTGGCATGATGGCTCTCATTTCTAGTTTACGATATGGAACTTGGTATAAATTCTAGATCAAAATCCATCTTCCAAACACCAGTGATTGGGGGTAATATATGTGGCACATTTATTTTATTTTCTTTCTAAGTTCAGCATTACCTAGGAATTCTCAACAGTTACGTGCCTTATTCCATTTTCAATTGGTTGGCATCATTTGGTAGTGGTTTTTCATACAAAACCTAACTTCCATATTTTAGAATGGCTTTCATATAAGCCTAGCACCAATTTTGGAGTAGCTTTCATACAAGCCTAACCTTCATCTTTTAGAGTGGCTAAGAGTGGCCTAGTTTTTAGCATACATTCAACTATTCATACCAATATTGTTAGATCATAGTACATTCATGGGATTCATGATCCATCTCATATGACACACATTTCATACCAGTATCATTTCATAGCTTCACTTCATGGGGCAATGATGAAGCCAAAAGACTACCTGGCCTTTGTATTCTTGAGCCACCTATTTAGAGGGATTAGACACATAATCCAAACATAAATTATCACATGTATGATCACCTAGATTGACTAAGTGGGTGATGATGGATCCAAAGGCCCAAACTTTGCATTCTTGAGACACTCTTAGGGAATTGAGCACTTAGCTCTGTTCATGATATTACTCTTGGTACAATATCATCAAACATCACAATAAGTTTTGTATTGGTTCACGTACCTGATGAAGTGTATCCATTCCTTTCTCTTCCTCTCTCTTTTACCCATCTTCGTATGTTTTTATTTTAGATATAGTGTATCTAGTAAGAAATAATCTACTTTTTGTTTTCTCTTGTAGATTCACAATTTATAGCATGCTCTCTCTATGCACACCCAACACAACACAAGCTTCATGGGCTTCACCATTATAGGTAGGTTTAGGTATGCTTTCCATTTTAATTTATCCTAGTATTTCACTTTGCTACATCACTAGAATAAAGGGGGGAGAAATGTAGTCATATAAAATATAAAAATTGGTAACTTGAGTGTGGCTAATGACACCCAACCCATAGGCCCCTCTTGATTTCTCTCATGACCCTCATAGGCATCGTTTCACTGATTTTTAGTCATCTATAGCCTTCTAGACTTGATCTTAGTTGAGATAAACCCTTTTTTTCATGACTAATCCATCTCTCCAAGTCTCATCTACTTAGAATAATAGAGTCACACTTAGACTATAGCACTGGTGCCACTCTTATCTACTTTTAGTGCTCTTGTCCAAGTGCAATGTTAGTCCCAATGGTCAATTAATTCTAGTTCTTTATCCTTATACTTGTCAGTATAATGTGATCTCATTCAACCCATGACCAATAGATCCCTATAAAATCCCATTCAAAGATCATTTGGAGAGGGTTGGCAATTATCACTAAGCAAGAAAGAATACAAGTGAGACTACTCAATAAATCTTTCCTATTCTTTGCATACAGTTAGCCAATATACTTAAAATCTTATCCTAATCCTTATACCAGTCCCTAACCACCTCAAGTACATCCAATTTAGCATTTTTCATATTCATACACTCAATTGCACAAAGTACATCAAGTGGGAGAACTACATATGTCTTGATTCCTCTTTAGAGTATTGGTATGTAGGCAGTGTTCCCAAATAAGGGGTGTGGATACACATTCAGTGAATCGTAAACACACTAACCCCCCCTCTTTTTCAAACCTGGTCAAAGCACAATCGAATATAGGGTTTGAAGAAAAAATCTGCTCTATAGGGAGCTACATAGACCTGGCAAACAAAACCCAAAAAGCTCATATCCTTAGGACAACAGTGATAGAGGTGGACTACAACATCAATGCCACTCCTATCCACTTTTAGTGCTCATATCCAATCATAAAAATAAGGTCAAATCATAGTTTACGATAGTGTCATAGTCTTGTATAATGAATATTAGACCCTATCTTAGTCATATCATCCAATTTCTAGCTAAGTCTTCTTTTTGATCTCTTATTACTATTTTTAGAAAGATAAAAGTTACAATTTAATTTACACAAATCAATAGCTTAATTATTACATATTTATTTACTAATTTTACTACTCATATCCTTTAAATAAATTAGGATTAACATACCAATATTCCCAAGTAGGTTAAGTCAATTACAATACTGGTCCAAGATACTATCTCTTTGTAGAATACCAAATCAACTACTAAAAATTCATCTGAATATCCTCACAAAAGGTGCCCAAATAACCAATAAATTAGAACCAAGGTAAAAAATGGTGGGGAAGTGAGGGTAAAACAAACTCGATTGATAGGGAAGGTATGAATAGAATGGTATATGGTATGGTACAAGGAAGATGACATTAAAGTATAACAAAAATGTGCCTTATAAACAATACTTCAGGTCTCTCAAGCAAAATAACACTTGAAGTGTATGATGTTCATTAGCTCATCAAATTCTCATCTAGTGTAGTGATCCTATATGCTCTAAAACCATAATTTGTAATAATGGCATATGGGCCTATCCAATTGGGTTTGAACTTTTCTTTCTTCTTTTTCTTAGTTGTGGTTTATTATTGTTTTATTTTAGGATGAGATCACCAAACTCAAATTATTTATGTTTGACTCTCCATTTATATTGAGCACATATCTTATTTTGATATGCTTGAATGCTGTTGACAGTGGCCATGCCTTTTTTCTAGTAATTTTAGCTCTTACAGGCAAGATACTCTATAATATCATCATCTAGGACATGTTTCAATGAGATATATAGAGAAGGTAACTTAACCTTGATGGGAAGAATGGCCTCAGTACCATAGACTAGGGAATATGGTGTGGCTCTTACTAGATTATGGCAATTAGTTTCATATGTCCAAAGGGCATGAAAGATTTGGAGGTGCCAATTATGACCAACATCATTGACAATCTTAAAAGGATGTTGACAATGGTTTTATTGGATGCCTCAGCTTGGCCATTACCTTGTGGGTAATATGTGGTATAAAAATATTGGGTGATATTGTACTCAACATAAAGCATTTTGACACCCTTATTCTTAAATGATCTACCATTATCAGATATAATGTCAATTGGGATACCATAATGGTAGATGAGGTGGTTGAAGATGAACTTGGAAATTTGTTTTCTAGCAACAGAAGTGAGGAGTATAGCTTCAACCCACTTAGTGAAATATTTGGTAGCAATAAGGATGTGTTTATGGCCATCAGATGACGTTAGGTTAATATTTCCAATGAGATTGACTCCCCACATTGAAAACAACCATAGTGTAATAATTGGTTTTAGTGTCCTGGCTCATTCATGAATCAAATTAGCATGCCTTTGACATTTATCACACCTTTTGACATAAGCAGTTGTATCTACTTCCATAGTTGGCTAATAGTAACTAGTATGTAGGAGATTTTTAGTAAAGATGGCCCTATTGATGTGGGTTCCACATGCTCTTCTATGAACTTCCCTCAATACTAATGTGTCTTCTATCAAATTTAAACAACAAAGTCGAGTTTCATCAAAGCTTTTGTAGTAAAGGGTTAGGCCAAGTAAGGTATTTTGAGATACTTGGTGGGTAAAGGCCTTTTGTTTTTTACATGATAGGTTTGGTGGAAGAATGTGATCATGAAGGTAGTTATATAGGTCTAAATGCCAAATAGATTTGGGACAAATAATATCACATGTCATTTTAATGATCAAAGGTTCATATGCAAGTGCTAGAAGATGTTCAATGAGGAACTAATAATCTTTTACCATGTTAGTGTTATAGATCAAAGAACTAATGGCGGCTATGGTATATGTTGTCCTGTTACTGACCCTAGGTATGTGTTCAAACTTTATGTTGGTAATTTGTTGTTTGAAAGTGTCCACCATGGCCTTGTATGGCACTAGCTTGTCAACTTTGCTCTAAAAGTGGTTTATAACCTGATTGATGATTAATTGACAATCACCATAAATAGTGAGATTCTCAATATACCATTATACTTCTTGATGAATCTCTATAGCAAGTGCTTCATATTTAGCCATGTTATTAGTACAAGAAAAGTTGATACATAATTATTTTGGAATGAGAACCTCCTATGTTGAAATAAATAATAGTCTTGCCCCTGATCCATGTGATGTGAATGATCCATCAAAATATAGCTTTTATTGCTACTCCTTGGGAGGTGTTTTTATGATGGTCATGATGGATTCATTAGAGAATACAAAAGTGAGTAATTTCATATCTGTAAGTGGAGATTCAACAAGCTGGTCTACAAACACTTGTTACTTAATGGATTTTTGGTTAATATACTTAATCTCAAACTCACTTTGTAGCATGATCCACTTAGTTATGTGGCCCTATAAATATATTTTGGATATTAAATACTTGAGTGGATCTACTTTGGCAATGACTATGGTCTTATTGTTAAACGTGTAATGACATAGCTTCTGGGCTACAAAGACCATAGCTAAACATTTTTTTCTATTGACATATAATTATGTTCATACAAAACTAATGTATGGATTAAATAATACATGACATGTTCTTTTCCATTCTCATCATGTTGAACTAAAAGTGACCCTAAGGCATTGTTAGTAATAGATAGGTATAATAAAAATGGTCTCCCTCACATTGGTGATAACAAAATAGGTGGATTGGCAAGATATTCTTTTAGGTGCTGAAAGGCTTTTTAACATTCTTAATCCCAAAAACATGTAACATCTTTCTTTAAAAAGTGAGTGAAAGGATGGCATTTATTAGCCAACTATGAAATAAATCAATTGATAGATTGGATTTTACCCTATAAACTATAGAGCTACTTCAAATTAGAAGTTGGTGGCATATTGGTAATGGCTTGTATCTTATCAAGATCAACTTTAATTCCCTAGTGAGAGACAATGAATCCAAGAAATTTTCCTAAGGTGACACTGAAGATGCAATTTTTGGGATTGATTCAGACCTTGTACTCATAAATCCTTTAAACTATCCTTCATATTACTGTTGGATGATATTCGTGGGTCTTTGATGTACCCAATATGTCATTGACATAGTCTTCAACAATGTCATGCATATTTTGATTCCTTCTAGATTCTTACTGCATTAGATAGGCCTTATTGATGTCTCTAAAATTAGTGCATATTTTGATTCCTTCTAGATTCTTACTAACAAGCGCAACATTTGAGATCCACTCTAAGTATTCAATCGGTCGAATGCATCTTGCTTCCAAGAGTTTTTTCAACTCTTTCTTTACCAATAGACCAATTTGAGGATGCATATTATGTAGTTTTCATTTCATATGTTTGGCATTAGGATACACAAAAAGGTGGTGCACACTAAATCAAGGTCCAAACTTGGCATGTCTGAATAGGTCCAAGTAAAGATGTCAATAAACTCACTCAAAAGGGTTGTAAAAGCTTCACATTCCTCTTTAGTGAGGGACATGCCTGATTTGATATATTTTTGGTCATCCAGAGTCCCAATGTTGACTTCTATAGTATCTTCTACAAGGAGAATCAATCCATCCTCCAAAATGGTTGGTAAGGATGTGAATTGGCCTATAACGGTAAAGTCCCTTGGTTGGTCTAGTTCTTAAAGCTCTCTTAAATAAGATGAATCTAAGTCTCCTAATGGTAATGATGGCCATGTCACAAATATAGTAAGAAATTCATAGGCAATTTGATCAAATGCATGTTGTTATGTTTAACTAAACTTGTACCCAAAATCAAGTTCATCATTGGTGGTATCCCAAGTTTCATTCAAATAAAGGTAAATAACCCTATCTAGTGATGCCTAAAATAGGTTTTCACCAAAAGACTGGCATTTCCCTTACTTTTACCCTGGTCTAAAAGTGCCTCAAAGAAGTTTTCACTTTGGGACCTTAATGTTTTATCTTTTTTGTTTTTTGCTAAGGTTGTTCACCTGCTCTCCAAAATAAGTTATAAGATCTAGTTTGATATAAAACCCTTGTTTGTGGTCTCCCAATGGAACATTATCTCTTAGGCCTAGAATATTGCAAAATGCATCATCATTTTCAAAATCATCTATAGACACTGTGGGTTCTTATTGGTCCCAGTCTATAAGTTGAGGATGATAAAGGGGAAGCATGGAATGTCAGGTTATTGAGGTAATGGTACAAATGGTATGTAGGTCAAATAGGTTGGTATTGGCAAGGTCTTTGTAATTTCTATGATCAGACTCTGATTTGATATCAACATCATCATCACTAGTCATTGGTGTTGGAACACAAATAAGATACATGTGGTCACCCCTAGGCAATTTAAATCTGAAACCATAAGTTCTTTTGTACCTAGTCATAGAAATTGGCTCAAGAGTTCCATACTAATTTGGCCCAAGGCCTCCTCCTTCATAGGCTTGGTTGTCCATGATCCTATTTGAGATGGGATAATTGGAATTTTTGTATCAATCAAATAATTTTTCATTGTAAAACTAAGATTAATCATTGGTAAGTGGGTCCTCTTCTTGGCTAGTGGCTAGTGTAAAATTAATAGGTGATGGATGATGAAGCTTTCCTTTTACTTTTTGTCACCATTCCATGTAATATTGATAAGCTTTAGGTATTCTCAATATTAAATGTGTCATGAGTCAAATAATCTCCTAGACCATTGTCTAAGATGATAAAATGATTGGACATTTCAAGAGGAGTATGTGAAGAGGAAACAAGGCTATCTGAGTCTATGCAATTAACATCTATAAATTTGACAAGTATCTCTTTGTCTTTATACTTCTTGGTTATTAATTCTAGACTAAAGCAAAAGTTGTAAATTTCATACTCAGATTCTAAGTGTTTGCAATGTTCATATGGCTGTGGATCACCATGGATAGTGACCTCCATCCTTGAGTGAGAAGATTTAATACACCGGTGCAATATCAAAGGGATCACAAGAATCTCATGTATTCATGGTCTACCCATAATCAAATTATATGATAAGTCTAATCCTAACACATAACAAAGTGTATCATGGGTTGAGGGCCTGATGATCACTGACAAGCTTATGGTACCTTATGATTATTACTCCTCATTATTGTAGGCTTTGATAGTAATTATTTTTGACTATGGATTGACTATTGTATATCCCAGATGCTTGATGAGCTTTAGAGACATAATATTTAGGTCTGATCCATTATCGATGAGGACATGTTTGACTTTATGCCATGTTATGACAACTTTAATGTATAGTGGGTTATTATAGAGAGGGCCAAGGGGTGACATATTACTTTGGTTGAAGGCCAACTATTGGCCTAGAGTTAGGTGTCTAACAAAGTATTGGAATTTGTCTAGGGTTATGCCATTTAGAACTTAGGATTGTCCTAGGAGATTTATTAAGATGTTTTGGTGGATAGTAGACATACGTAATAAATCTAAAATAGATATTTGTGTAGGTGTCTTTTATATTTGTTTTATAACATCATATGTCTTCTTCTTATTAGTGGTATATGGCTTGTTCTTAGCTAACATAGTGGGTTGGATTGGTTCTTTGGTAGGGGTTGTATGTTGGGAATGGTAATATTTGATCACCGAGTTGTGATTACATAGTCAAGATTAGATGCAAGACTGTTGGTACTATAAAATGATGATATAGTTTGGCCAGATAGGATAAGTCTCAATTACCAGTTCACTTTGTTATGGTCATTAGACAATGATGATTTATCAATATAAGGTCCTAAAATAGTAATCCTTAGTTATTACAGTCCCAGGTCAAGGAAGGATTATTGGTATCAATGGGTTGATTGGAATTGGCTAGTAATGGTCTTAGTCTTTTAGAACTTAGTCTAGGATTAATGATGATGGTTGAAATGCGACCTCCTGCAATATGACCTACAACTTTAGTGTAGGCATGTGCAACTGCATGGTAAGTCTGTTGGTTATTAGAATCATTTTGGCCTTAGTTCCTCCCATTCGATTGATGTTGTTATTGTTGCTACTGATATTATTATTGTTATCACAACTATTTATAATGTTTTTATTTCTATTTTGACCTTCTTTATTGTTATTGCTGATTGTTGTTATTGGTATGTTGAGGAAAAGGGTTTTGGTAAATACCCAGGTTATGATTGGATGTAGATGATCTATTATCCAATGTAATATCTCCATTTTCCAACATGTTTTTGATGAGGTGTTTGATCTACACACAATGACATAGATTATGTACATAAACATAATGGTATTAATAGAACTCATTCTCTCAGTACCATTCAAGATATGAAATATCCTCCAGATAATGATTTGGAATTGGCTAACTAATCATGTTAGCTATAGATAAATTGAGAAATATAGCTTCTATAGGTTCACCAAGATCACTAAAGACTCGATGAGTAGGGGAATTTCTTTTGGGAGGAGGGTTTTGCAAAGGTAGTGGTTGTTGCATTTATGGAGCAAGTCTAGGTTACTACGAAGGTTATACTTACTAAATGAGTTGCTAAGGAGGAGTAAGTTGAATTTATGGTGTAAACTACGTAGATGGTGTTTGTACCATTTGTACATTATGTAACTTAGTTACTTCATTTCTAGAAACATTCTTGTTATTGTTGAATTTCTTGGATTTATCATAGTTACTAGCATGGGTTGGTGCCAACACTTGTACTTGGACTTAGTTTTGGTTATGATTTTAGCTTGTTCCTTGGTTTTGGTTTTGATTTTTATTTGATGAGGTTAACTTGATAATCCCTTTGTTAATAAGATAATTTTCAATTAACAAACCTTTGTCAATGATCTCTATGAAAGTATGTGCACACTGAAGCTCTAGATGATAGGATATCTCACTCTATAAATTTTTAATAAACATAATGGCTAATTTTCTATCTATTAAGTTATGGGTGAAATGACTTGCAAGTTCTCTCCATCACTGTAGATAGATTACAAAACTTTCATCGACTTTATACTTGGCTTGAGTCAAATCAACTAATGAAATCTCATGCTTGAGATTATAGGATAAATGTTTCATGAATTTGTCTGAGAGGTCATCAAAATTAGATACAAAATTCTTTAGAAATTTCATGAACCACTCCAAATCTTGTCCTACTAGAATTGAAGGAAACAAAAGGAGGATATAAATGTCATTTTAAGCCATTGGATGGAAAATGACACTCTATCAAATAGGCCTTAGGATCTCTTTTACCCTTATATTTATCAAATTTTGATGGTTCACACCCTGAAGGAAATGGATCTATAGATAATCCATGTTAAATGGATATGAACACACATCATCTAACTTGAATTTCTTGGTCTATTTCCCTAATTGAATGGTGGTAATTGTATCTTTCATTTACTAAAGTTCTTGTGCCAAGAAACTAGATGGAACATTTGGCTGAGATGGAGGTTGGGTGATCAAAGGTGGATTAATTTGACTAGGGTATAGTGGAGGAATAGGTTGTTATGGAATATTGGTCTAAGGAATGAATCAACTAGGAATATGCATCCATGGATTGGGATGTGGTTGTTGAAATTACATGTAGTATGGTTTGATATTATGGTTTGGATTCAATATAAAGCCCTGGTTTTGAGGGAATTATGGTTATGATGGAAGGATATGACTTTGGGTAAAGTATTGTGCTTGCTGAGGTTGAGTAGGGACTTACGTCTGATGAGTCAAACTTGGCTGAATATGGGGAACTTATTGTACACCAAGGCCCTAACTTTAGATTTGTGGCACATGTTGAACAAAAAGTGATTGTTGTCTAATTAGTACTTATTAGATAATGGTACCTCTTTCTTGCATGATCACCTATTGTGAATTAGACACTTTTTGGATGCTCATTATTTGTCTTTTAGTAATATTCATACATTATTGATTATACAACATTTGTGATTGTAAAGGTGCATTGGTATACATCTGTTGAGGTGTGTTTGCCATTACCTGATGAGGTGGAACATTTATCACCCCCTGTTGAGGTGGCATAATGTTTTACCTCTATTATGGTGGTAAACTAGACTATGATTATTGTTTTGAAATGTTAGTCATCACCTATTATGGTGGAGTAGCACTCATCATGTTTTGTTGACACAACACACTAGTCTGTGCTTGATTACTTAGTCCTTGAGGTTGTGTGCTTGATGAAGTAGCTGGTTGAAGATTAGAGGTATTTTTTTATGGTTAGGATGTAGGATTTGTTTCCCTTTCTATTATGAACCACTCATGGTATTAACTAAAGGCACTTGTTGTGGACTTGTTGTTGGTGTAGTTAAACCACTTTAGCTGGGATTAGAAGATAATTATGTGTTATCTAGCTATTTGGCACATTGTTTTATGTAGAAGTAATAGTCAATTTTTTAATATATGGGGCATTAAACATGTCATTAACTGAAGTGATTTTCCAAATGGTTTTATACCTAGATTATCTTGACATGTTAATTTGATTAATACTCCATTTGAAGGAGCTAATTCTATGAGTGGAGCTTTTGACATGGTCATGGTATTGAAATTGTGTGTTACGTTCAAATAGGTTTGATATGCTTATGAAATTTGTATAAAGTGGTCCTCCATGAGGCCCTTTCCTTTGACAAACATATTAGGGTCCTGATATGACATCGACATGAGGGCTTGAGGATTTCTAGTATAGGCATGTTCAATGGTTTGGGTGTATGGCATGTTGAGAGGAACTCTAACTAGACTAGGTAAATTTTCATGGGGGAAATCTACTAAAAACTTAGCCCCTACATTTATGGATCTAACTAAAATCTCATCCTTATTTTTAATCGAGTGATGATAAAAACAATAAGTATCATATGTTGATATCATAGTAATGTAATATAGTTATTGTTGAACTTGTTCTATAATTGATGGTATGCTAGTAAGGTATTGCATAATTTGCTCTTGGTCTTGATTCGAGTATGGAGGCATGTTAACCAAATAATGGGATATAAAATCTTGGATTTGCTCCCTAGAGTGAGTATTTTAAGGAGGATAAGGATCAGTATCACAAACCACATCATCACCATAGGGGTCTTGAACAAAGTCATCTTGTGCGATCATGTTGTCATAGCCTAGATTATACATAACTATGCTATGAGTGTAACAAGACATATCCAAATCGATAATGAATATTCTATGAAGGTAAGATTAGAGTTATATAAACTCTAAAAAATAAGGTCTAACGGAAAAATGGTTCAAATTTTGTCTAACTTGGTCTAAGAAATGGACTTTTATCTCAAAAAATGTTAGTGTTAAAACTTGGTTTAAAATAGTCTAACATTAAATGTCTAACGTTAAAGGTCTTACAAAAAAGGTCAAGTGGATGAATAAAAACCAGAATGCCAAACTAGGTGAAATATGTTTCAAACAAGTCTAAGCTAGGTCTAAAGAAATAAAGGTTTCAAAGTCTTTTAGAAACAAGGCATAAAATATAGGCTCAAAACATGAATTGCTACATATTTTGGGAACAAGGCACAAAAGCTAGACTTTAAACAAAACTAGGTATAATAAGGTAAGTTGATTAATCTAACAAATTTGAAACACTTTGACACAAACTAGACATTCAATTTTAAACATAAACATGATCATTTGGAAAAAGAGATTGAATTTTAGGCATAAGGGAGATATACCACTTCCCCAAATTTAGGCACAAAAATAGCCTTTAAAAGGAGAAATAAATTAGTCTAAGTTACACAACCCAAAAGTGAAAGGTAAATGTCTAGGCCAAAATTATGCAAGGCCTAAGCAAAAACCAATTAATGTTTGGATCTAGAATTGTCAAGGTTAATTTAAAAATAGATTAATAAGACTAGGTTCTCAAAACAGATTACAAGCCATACAAGAATGAATGACATGATAGTAATAGGCATAGATCAAGAAGGCACATGTGGTTTTGATTTGTAATTTGGACACAAGGCAACAAGTCTTTGAAAAAATTAAAGAAATGTAATGATGTTATCATGCTATAAAGTTGTGATAAAAGGTTTGTTTCAAAGATTATAAGTCACAATATTTGAAAATAAATAGGTAGTGTAATGACACCCTTTTCAAATAAGTGACTTATAGACACAAAAGTTTTGACTAAAGATTAATGACAATGTGTGATGTCAAATGGATAACATAATGCCTCTTCAAACAAAGAAGCGATGTATAAATAAGACTAATTTTGGGCATGGTATGACAAAAAAATAGTTTTGACTAAAGATAATGTAAGTAAAAAGGACAAAATGACAAAAAAAAACCAAAGTGTAACATCCTAAAACCTAAAACTAACAAAGTAACATCGTACTATTAAATTCCATCTACATACTAGGTCTTGAGAGGATTTTAAATTTTTAATCCAAAAAGTAAAAGTGAATGAAAATTAGGATTTTTTGGCCCCCTCTTATCTCAAGAGTTTTTATGGTGACATGAAACTTCAGGCTACTCGCCCTACATTGACAATAAGTATACGGCAAGTGGGGTTTGCCTAAAATTATAGGTTTCATGCATCTAGATGGTTTCAAGTGTGGTCAACACTAAAGATGAAATCATGTCATTTAGATTTGCATTAACCATCTTATTGTGAAAATTTCTTGTCCTTTTCACAACCACTACATCTATCAATTTCTTAATGTAGTATGATGTCCAAGTTATCCCTACCATTTGAGGCCAAGAACCACTAACAAATATTGTTTAATTGCTCAAACAAGTACCCCATTAGGTCACACTTAATTTATATACCCTACCATGGAGTGGGGTCGATACGATGCTGGAAGATGAATCCCATGGTCAATGCACCCCTAAATAATTTGTGAGGGAGAAGTGAACTCCCACCTATAAGCCAAAATGCATGAAAATAAAGTGGAAGGAATTTAGGTTCATTTTGAGGTCACCCAAATCACTCAAATTTTGAGAAGGGCCTTAGTGACTTTTTTTCCATGCTTTTAGATAAAAGTGATAAATGCAAAGAATGATCATTTTTTATCACCCAAGTTCCCTTAAGGGGATGGGGGAAATAGCATACACATGACACTTGTTTTGCCAAACAAACACTCAATTAACAAACATAAAAATGAAAACTCTTATAAGTATTTAACTAAAGTGAGTTTATTTTTAAAACACCAAATGAAATATGTCATGAATTTTAGCCCCTTGTCATTGTGTGAAAACCTTGAAAGATGAAAATGACTTAAGCAAAATATTTTTAAAACACTAAATTCAAATGTGAGTTGTGTAAATTTGGAGTGTTTAAAATCTTTTCTTAGTCTTTGGGTCCTGCAAAAAGTGTTAGGGGTTTCTCTATATTTTGTTTTTTATGTTTTTGGGCAATATTGGAAAATCAAAACCTACAAAATCAAAATATTAGAAAGCTCCCAAATACCTATTACCTAAAAGTAAGAATATATATATACTTGCAAACTTAAAACAAAATTAGAAAACAACTAAAACAAAAAGTAACAAATAAAAGGGATAGTAAAATATTGATATCTAAAAAATTATAAGTCAGATTTTGATAAAATTTATATAGAATGTAGATAACACAAATGTGCACCACATGTAAACAATTTTTAGATTAAAATATATGATTTTTTTAACAGCTGTATATTAAAAAAAATTACTAAAATAGTCATAACTTCTAAACTACAAATCAGATTTCAACCTGTCAAAAAATAAAAATAAACAGTAAATGGATTAAAAATAAAAACTATTTTAATAACCATTTTTTTTAATGAAAGAAAAGGGAAGAGAATAATTGAGGGAAGAAGATGAAGATGTGGGGTGCATAATCAAGTCCCACCAAGTGTGCCATTATATGATCAAGGAATCCAAGAGGGGGAGATTAGTATTATGTTAGTCAAGGAAATAAAATTCAAATAAACACACTAAACACTTAAAAACTCTATCCTAAACACTAGGGAGAGCATAGGTAATAAACATGCAAATGAAAACACAACTAGAACACAAAACAAATCATTCTTTTACCTTCTTTATATCTCCAAATTGCTTGTTGAAGTGGCTTACTCGGATTGTAGAAAATGGAATATTTGTCAATGGTGCTCTTGCATCATCTTTCCTTCATTCACCTTGGCTTGGAATGTTGGCATGGTAACACTACAATGAAGCTTTTTGGAGGTATTTTGGCATAATAATATTGCACTAATGAAGCTTGTCTAAATTAGAGGAAGAGCCTCCAATTTATAGAATTTTGAAATAGATAAGAACCATCCATCTTGAGATGAGAATCAAAGGTCTAAAATGTCTCCTACATCCTTCATGATGAGGAACATGGGGCATGTAAGAAGAGGGTAGGATTTGTAAGATGTAAGATTTGTAAGGTGTAAGCATTGTAAGAAGAAGTAGGCCTTTCCAAGTTATTTGAATATTAAATTGACAAGTTTCTTGATGATGAGGATAAATAGGAATATTGATTTTTCCATATTTATAATATGTGCATTCCAAGTAACCTCATTTTAAGAAGATTAGTTAATTAATTGCTCTTATTTAACTAATGTAATGTGATGTGAATTTGATGGGATAGAATGTGATAACAGAAGAATTTTGTTAATTTATTAAAGGGTCATTTTCAAACAAGGTACCGAGTTTGGGTACTTTTTAGAAAATTGAATGATTTAATACAGTGCATTACCTCAATTAGGTATGTACTAATGTGTCATGAAATATAGACATCAAAATTCTAGGGGAATTGGGTTGAATCAACAATTTTTGGATAAATTTTCATTTGATTGCATGAAATCAATTTGATGTCCATTTAGACATGAAAGTGGCCAAAAAGGAGTGTCTATAATAACTGGCAAGCTCACCATCCCATTCAATGTTATATGTGTGGTGAGTATAATCAATTTGCATGAAATTAACCCACTAATCCTCAAAGATAGGTGTACTACATTTATTATAAAGTTGAAGAACAACATCACACTAAAGATTATCTGGTATTAAAAAATTAGAGGAAAGACAAGCATGTACACAATATAAATTTGATAAATGCACAACCTAGAAAAAATGCATTCATGAAAGCAATCACAAAATGATAATGCGTAGATCAAGGTTTGCCTCCTATTTTAACCTTTTTGGACTTAGTATATATAAATTCTATGTTTGATTAAAGGGATGAGTAGACTAAATCAGGGAAATAATATGCAATACATACAACCACTAATTTGTTACAAATTGACTAGTGTTAAATTTTTTTAAAATAGTAATAAATAGTGTAAGTAAAACTTTAGCTAGAAAATGACTGAGACAGATGATCTACAGGATGAAAACTAGGGCATAAACTAGTTTGAGTGTCTCAAATAAGATCCATGTATCAAAATCCTTCTTGGACAGTAGTTCCCTAATTAGATAGTAGTGCCATATGACACTAGTGTCCTCCTTTGTCACTAGTGTCCTCTATCTGAATGATTTATCGATTTTGTAAATCAGGTCCTATTCCAGCTTTGGTCTAAATTTAAGATCTATGTGATCAATATTTTTTCTTGTAGCTCTATTTTCATCTAAAAACCCTATGATTTCATGCTTGTAAGAGTTTGAATGAACACCATGAGAACAAGGTGTTATTGGTCATGATGTGTTGGATGTTTGATCCACACCTCTATATGGGTATGCCTACATACCAATACTTTGAGGAGGGATCAAGCCCGATGTAGTTCTCCTACCTAAGTACTTGGTGCAAGTGCAAGTGAATGCTAGAATGCATGAATATGAATGCATGAGAGGATGCCTTGGAGGCCACTTGTGATCTAAATACCTATGTTAGGGATAGATTATTGAATATATGGCTGAGTTAATATAATATGGAAAAATTGGGAGCTTTCCTTTAATATCAAGTGGTACTTTTGTATTCCTTCTTTGTGATAATGTCCACTTAGGGTGTAAGAGTGTGAGAGTAGTGTTTATATAGTGTTATCATAAAAATGACTTGGGAGGATGACTTAAGAATAGGTCTAATCCAAAGCTAATCCTCTTAGGGAGATGTAAATTATCTTTTTGTAGGGTCTAGAGTTGAATTAGGCCATTATGGGTCTCATGTGGTGTTTTTTATGCCTAGGTGCTATTTGTAGCTATCATGTGACTAAATGTAGATCAAAAGGGTCCCTAAGATGGGTCAAGTGATATAATAATTGTAAATTGACCTCAAGTGGATATCCAAGGTATGAATGGTCATTTTCAGGTGATTGTATTTTCCCTCCTTTTTTTTGCAATAAAGCAAAATGACTAGGATAAAGGAAAAGTGTACCTAGACTTACCTAAGAGGTAAAGCCCATGAGTGTGTCAAAAATGCTTCATTGTGTGTCCTAAAAGTGAAATGTTCATAAATCAGTCCTTACTTAAGAGACATCAAAAAGTAAGACAAAACTGAGTAACAAAGTAAAACTAAGTAACGAAGTAAGAATGAGTAAAAATTGAGTAAAGGGATAAGAGGGATGAGGAATGAATACACCTCATTGGGTACATGAACCAATGCATAAACCTAATGATAAACTATGTGTGTGCATGTATATAGTAATCAATCATTAGGCACATGAACCAATGTATAAACTTGATGATAACCTATGTGTGTGCATGTATATAGTAATCAATCATTGGGTACATGAACCAATGTATAAACTTGATGATAACCTATGTGTGTGCATGTATATATTAATCAATTAGTGAATAGATTAGAATGAACTAATGGCTTGCTCAATCCTCATATGTGGTATGTCTGAAGAACTCAATCTAGTTTTGAATCCATCATTATTTGCCCCCGATTGGTGGATCATGACATGTGAATAGATCGTATTGGACTGATAGTGTGTCTAACCCTCTCATGAAAGTGGCTCAAGAACTCAAGTAGGCTATGAATCCATCATTTTCCACCCATGTGTAGTAGATGCATCTGAAAATGAACTGCATGAAGTACTATAAATGTCTAATTAAATATATCTAATTGTATATGTTAGATATATGGCCACTCAGGTATATTACATGATTAGTGTCCCAATTTAGGCACTAATGTCCTTTTGGTCTAAATTTTGTGCCATTTTACTACTTTCTGAGTCATTATTTTTCCACTATGTTTACTTGTGTCTAATTTTTTTGTAAATGAGCATGTGTGCTAAAAAATGTATTATGAGTGAAATATGGGAGCCTGATCTCCATGACAACCCCTATGAATTCCCCCTCTTTTGAAGGTATTTTTGAACCTATGTAATAAATCTCCTCAAAATAAAAATATCTACAAAATATGTGTTAGTTGGAGTATATGATAATTATGTGATAATATAATATAATTTGCATACATAACATTGGAATGTAAGAGAATCTGAACAAAAGTATGTAATGTAAGATGTATGTCATGTCTAGCATTCCAAAATGGTGTCAATATAGATGTAATCAATGTATGTAACAACAAATTTGAGTAAAATTGAGTAGCTACCTTGGGGGATGGGGCACGATATCCATCATGACACCCAAATAGGAAGGGTAAATGCATGAGGTCCCTCATGGCATTGAAAACTGGTGTGTACAAAAAGAAAATACAAGTTTCATGGCCATGATGCATACAATAAATTATACATACAAAACACATGAAGAAAGCAAAGTAGACCTAGGGACCACAATACAAGGGACATGGGCACATGTCACTAAATTTGAGAAAATAAGACATATAAATACATGTTTAAATGTCCACATATGCAAGCAAAAATAAAGTTGGGTTAGAACCACATAGAAGGACATGTTCAAATGTTTGCACACACAATTAGGAAATCACACAGAAGGACATGGGCATATGTCCAAATCATACATATTATTAATATAAATGGTGTAGAGCCAAAGAATAATGGTATAATAAAATTCCCTTGAATATAAGAAGCATAGAAATACAATCACGTTTAAATTAGGAAATCTAGAAATGAAAGTATGCATGAATATGCAATATAAATCTATGTAAGATAAAGGATGTACATATCCTGAGTCTAAAGTAGTAATAGATAAACAAAAATTTAAAAGTATTAATGATCAATATCAAGATATAATAATGTTAAAGCTAGGATGTAAAGTATACAAGGATAAACCTTGGTAATCAAAAATGTGTGTAGAATTCCCCCAAGTGGGTGAATGTGTCAAGTGAAGAATGATGTATCGGTGTATATGCCCCTAATGGGTAGATAATAATAAGTTTGCATTGGTGTAGTGGACCTAAGTCCTGAAATGAGCTACAAGCTCTCAACAAGAACAAGTGAAGTATGTATGTATGATAAAATTGACTATTCTAAGATTGCTAACATATGTAGTGTCTTGCAAATATAATAAATGTAAACAAATCAATGCATACAATATGTAAATTTTGTTTTTTTAAAGTAATTATTTGAATTTTTTGTGTTATTTGATATACTATATTATTTTTATATTTTCTAAAAATAGGTTATATACAAGAAATATGAAAATTAACTATGTACAAGGAAAGAGAAACCATACTAACTGATTAGTCTCATGGACAATCACTATCACTATGTCCTATGTCAAATAAGGTAAACGTGATCATTCATCCTTTGTGAGAGAGAAATTATGGTCCCATAATATGTTGTATTGAGTGATTTGTATTTATATCTACCTATGTAATGGTGCTAGGAATCTGTGTCACTGGTTATACTAGCCTATAAACTATGTTCTAAGTCTATGAAGTTGGTTGAACTAGACTGTGAATAACGGTAGACACTATTTAAACCTGAATGGCATGGTGAACAAGTGACCATACTGATCATGCTATGTAGATGTGGAAATAGCCTCTATAATTGATACTTATCTTCATGTACTACTAATAAATATATTTATAGACTCTGTAGAAAATATCTGAATCGACTGTCATGTTGAAACTTTGTTCTATTGTGCATCGTGTCTTACAATTATATTAATTGGTTGTCAAACTTAAACTATGTTCTATTTTACACCATGTCTTTCAAATATCTTAATTGGTCATCAAACTAAAATTATATTATGTTGTGCATCATGTCTCTGAAATATCTTAATTGGTTGTTTAACTAAAACTATGTTTTATTGTGCATCATGTCTTGCAAATATCTTAATTGGTTGTCAAACTAAAATTGTACTCTGATTTTGTGAACTAGTTACCATCTCTACTAAATTTGTGGTTTATGATATCTCACATAAGTAGGTATCCTAGAAACCACATGGATCATATGATGAGGAACCAATGGTTCCTTAAGAGGAACATCTTGGGATAACTCACTTGTAGTGGTATAAAATGAGATTTCAATGCCCCCTATGTAAATTTAATAATGTCTTTGTCAACATACTGGTCAATGCAATCTCAGAGTGCATAACAATTTTTTTTAATGTCATTTATCTGATGTTAATTATAATATGGTTTATTTTGTATCCTATTTAGGCAGTGTGTTGTATGGTATTGAGTATAAGTAAGGGTGATCATCCCCATGTTTAGTAATGTGAATAATATGTCATGATGTCTATCTCTATCTAAAAATTGTATGACCCCATTGCTATTGTCCTATTCTCTACTCACTTTAAGAGGAACTCTATAAAGTGGATCATTTCCCTTTTTGAGTATCTTAATTAGTTGTTTCTATTCCAATATTTTCTTAATTGTAAGTGAAGTAGGATCTTGTACCATGTTAGATGACTGGGGCTTTGAGACACCTACATCCAAATCTATCTCTAAATGTGTAAACACTAATCCCATTTTTGTTTCTAATCCCAAATATGTGTAACATAGATGTCTGAATGATTGTGATGTCTCATATAAATATTTCTCTCAAATAGATAGAATGAGACCTCTAAAAAAAGGCATTATACCTCTAATTTTTTTGGTTGGTGGATCGAATAATGCATACATGGTTTTAATCTTAAAATGTATTCATTGATTGTGTATGTTTGGCCTTGGTGTAATGAAGGAACCCTCTCATATGTAACCTGATGTCCCTTATTCTGAATATAATGCATGATAAAGACCTCTTCATACCCATCATATGTGTGTAGTAAACCATTAGGAGTGAATGATGAAACCACTCTATTGCCTGACCCTCTAGAATACTAGGAAATAGTTATAAAGGAGTCAAACTACTAGTAACATGTGCCTTAGCTTTCATGTAAACTTCAAGGTTCAAGTATGGATCTTTATGTCCATCAAACTTTGGTAAATATGGTATTTGTAGTTTTGATGGTATTGTTGCATTGAAAATATTATATGGAATGGGATTATTATGGATGGAATTGGAATCCTCCCATGAGTGGCATGATTTAATTTCCAATGTGAGATGGTATACTTGTTGTCATAAAGCATCCACAACATGCATCAAGGATATTACCTTTTCTGAAGGTGTATTATCATTATCAAGTGGTTCATTTAACTTTTGAATCTTGTTATTTATCTTAGCCACCAATTTATTGCATTGTGAATCTTTTTTAGGGAGGGTTGGTTTGATCATTGTAACCTTTGGAGGTGTGATACTTGAAACTTGGTTAGATGGAAATGAGGTATCACCCTCATTTGGGTTAGTTTTAAAAACATGTTCTACTGTAGTCAGGGGGGTTGAAAGATATTCATTGGTATCTCTTATATTGTTAAGTTGTAAATTATTATCGCATGCTAATTGAATAGAATGTAATTTATTCTCAAGTAAATGTAGATTATGAACATAAGAATAAGTGTGTGTGTGTGTGTTTTTACATGTGACCTTGTATTTTTTTGAACAAGAGAAATATGCAAGGTAAGAGGAGAACTATAAGGTGTAGATTCTATGATATGCATAATAATATCTAGATATCTTCACCAGGTGTAGAGGGGGTAGGTTGATCAACTTAGATTTAATCATTTCCCTTAGTACCTTGATTGATATCTTATTTTTAATCCTATGTTTGATTAAAGGGTGGAATAAACTAAATCAGGTAAATAATATGCATAAAATACTACCACTAGTTTGTTACAGAATTGACTAGCTTTGTTTTTAGTCATATCCTTTAAAACTAGGATGGTGGCATAGATTAATTGATAACACTAATGATAAATGGTTGCATGGTGAGGAAGATATAGATAAGTTTCTAAATCATTTAAATTACTAGAAAGTTGACATCCAATTCACCATGGAAAAAGAAATCAATAGAAAACTTCCTTTCTTAGATGTCATGATTGCTAAAAAGTAGGATGGATCCCTATCCCATAAAGTATATATAAAAGTAACTCATACATATTTATATCTGACTCTCATCATCACCATCACTAAAAATTGGTGGTACTTGACTCTTTAACAACAAGGGCTATCGAATTATTAGATCCAAATCACTTTAAGTAAGAGAAAAATCATCTCACTAAGGTCCTGACTACCAATGGGTATAACAAAGGTGAAATAGATAAGGCTTTTTACATGGTTTAAAATAGAAGACAAAATCCCATTATTGAGAACTGGAATATGCAAAGAATTGCCATTATTTTTGTACAAGGGATCTTCAAAAAAATTGCAAGAATTGAAAAAAAATTGGGACTCAAATTGATTTTAAACCCCACATTACTCTTCATACCTCCCTAGATTGCTCCAAAGATCCCATTAATCCTATTAATCAAATGGATGTATATGTGGTTTCATGTTCATGTGGTAAACCCTATATTGGTGAAATTGGTCATTCCTTACAGAGAAGGTTAAAAGAACATTCTATTGACATTTTTAGATCTCATATTGATTCCTTGGCTTTAACTAAACATTCCCTCAATAATAAACACCAAGTTAACATTAATGATTCCAAATTGATTGTGAAATAAGAAGACTATTAGAGTTGAAAAATTAGATAAACCATTAAAATTGAAAAAAGACCACATAACCTCAATAGAGACACTGGACTTGGTATTGTAAACTCTTGGAAACCAATCTTAAACCATGTTAAAGAGATGATTTTTATTTAATCCTTATTTTGTCTTATTATTGTTGGGAAGGCTGACCTATCTCTTTGTTTTATATTTTATAACCATCATTTATATGAGGCTAAGGTGTGTTGTTTTCTCCATATATTACCATTCATATTTTTCCTCCTTTCCTTGATGATGAGTACATATTTGGTACTTGAAAAATTAGATAATGTCTCATCTCACATGATGAATCCATAAATATATTTTTCAAATAATTTACATCATGAATACTTTACTAATTTAATAAATACTTATCTAGAAAACACATCCATGTCATAACCCTTCCTAGACAGTAGTGCCACATGTCATTAAACCTTAATCCTTATTTAAGTTGTGGGAAGGTTTACCAATTTCAATAGCTTCTTTTATTTTTTAATTTTGAAAATAGTTTCTTATCATATTAACTTTGGTGTCCTCTGTGCAAATTGCATGTTTAATTTTACACAAGTGCTCAACCAGAGCTAATTTCTCTTTCCTCTCCAGATGAATATTAATAGTATATTCCATGATCCTAATCTAAATGGACCTTCTTGTTTTAAAAATGTAAAACACTCCACAAGAGTATAGTATTCAATCGTTTAGGTCCTACTGTGTGGGATAGGGTCTATAGGGTCATTCGCGGACCCTAAATATAATCTTAACTTGTTTATAGGTAAGAAGGTGGTTAGTACATTTTTTTTAATTTTAATATTTTTTTAAACATATTGAAAACCCCTTCAATATAGCTTAAGAATGTTACTAGGCCTTCAACTCAAGATAGCTTAAGAATGTTACCAAACCTCTAGTTGAAAGCTCTCTTTGTATTTACCTACCAAGAGTATCCATTATTTGCTTGATATGCCTAGAAATATATTTATCCCAATAATAGTTTCTCTTAAGAACCATTTTTAAATGTTCAATATCTTGTACAAGATTATATGGTGGAAGTGGTATGTCAATGACAAGGAAATTGTGTTGGCATAATGATAGGGATAGTTTGGAAGAATTTCAATCCCACCTTAATAATTTAGTGCCAACATTAAAGTATTAAAATAAATTGAGATGGAAAATAAGCTACCCTTATTATATTCCCTCATTTCCATTAAAGGTTATACCTCTTTAGCTAGAAAGGTTTTCACAAAAGACACCCACACAAACCTCTACTTGCAAGCCTCATCACACCATCACCCAACACAAAAAGTGGGTTTGTTAAAGACTCTAACCACTAGGGCTTTTAGGATTTGTGATGAGGACAACCTTGCGCAAGAAATTGAACATTTAAAATGGAGTTTAGGAGAAATGGTTACATGGGTAAACAAATAGCTAGGGCTATCAAGTAAGCTAAGGATAGTCTCAAAATGTAAAGATAGATGGAACCTTCAATCAGAGGCCCAATATCATTCTTACACTACATTTAAGATGTTTCAAATAGGATTATGAAAATAATAAAATGTTAAAATGTTCAGACCACCTTTTTACCTATAACAAGGTTAAGAATGTTTGGCAAATCCTTTGGACCATAGCCTACATATCAGGGTCTCTAGTGTTAAATGCTCTTGTAGAGTCCCATGCATCAGGATAATATGAAGGTCCATCTGTAGACATCTATTTCTCAAAATTATTGTGTTCAAATTATGATCAAAGTGATTTTTTGAAAATAATGCAAATTAAGCCTAAAACTCATTAAATAACCCAATTTCATCCACACAGATCATGTGCAAGTACCAAAATACATCAATATATCCCTAATTTAGATATTAGCTTGTATGCAATCATTATCTTCTTCTAATTTATCTCCAATCAAAGTGTGACCTAGTAAATTGACATTCTCATTTACTAAAATCCTCTGATTTATTTGCACACATCATGTGCATGTGTCAATATGCATCAAGGCATCCCTAATCAAGGAAATACCATATATGCAATTAACACCTTCCTCTAATACATCTCCAGTCAAATTGTAAACTAGAAAATTAATGTTTCTACCAATAATGCATGGGATTTGATAAAATTTTAAAAATGACCAAAATAATAATCAGGATTGCTTAACCAAACAAATCAAATTAAATGCTTAAGTGAAAAATACATGTTGAATTATTGAATATATAATTTTAAAAAATAAAATTTCAACAAATATAGGGAAATATGATGTCATATTGATGTCATCAACCTCAAAGTCAAAAATTAGAAATATCAACATAAATGGGATAAATATTAGGAATGTTGAGCCATGCTTCATAAATTCAACCTCTATCCCAAAACAAAAATGCATTTGACCTCCAAACCCTAACCCAAGCTTAACCACACATGGGTTAGAGTCAATTGGAAAACTATAAATACAAGTGACATGACCATTTTATATTTAGATTTTATATGTAAACAAATAATGCCAAATTATTGATAGAAAGCTTCACCATTCTTCAACCAAATTGATCAAAGACCATTGGTGGACAAGAGGATATAGCATCGACATGGACAATGCATTGATAAATACTCTTAGTTCATAGGCCAAGCTCATGCATTTGTTTCAAAATTGTTAGGATGGATTCCTCAAGGAAGGTAAAAGTCATGTTTGTCTTATTTTAAATGAGTTCTTTGTCTAGTAATTAGGTTCACTTTAGGGAGCAAACCTAGAGTGCTAGTTTATGTATTCATTCTTGGGTTTATTCACTAACATTTTAAATAAGCCCCCTTGTTTCTTGTTTTACATAATGGCATGCTTAGTGGGATCCCAAGGATTAGACGCACCCCATAAATTGTTCTAGATCATTTACCTTTTCCAATTATTAAAATCGGTCTTTTAACAAGTTATTTCTCTCTCTTTCTATCAGAGTCCTTTCAGGACCAAACAACAAAAATGTCCACTGTGTATTGATGAATTCATCCTGAACAATGGTGAAATCATCTTTGTTATTATACTAATTAATGAAATTATGTTTCTAAGTGACAAAATTGTCTCTATTATTTCTTTTTCCCTTATGTTTATACATTTGTTTTGCTCATCAATGAAATTGCTCAATATTTTGGTGAATTTGTCTTAGATTTTGGTGAAATCATTGATGTTTTCAATGAATTTATTCTTTGTCAAACATAGTTCATTTCTTGAGTTTCAAAAAAACATTCACATTATCTTTTTTTTGTGTTGTATTATTCTTCAATGAAAATGTTTTACATTTCGATGAAATTGTTCTAGATTTCAGTGAAATTGTTCACATATCGATGAAATTATTCTAGGTTTAGTTTTCTACACATTAGCATTATTTTTTAATTTCAAAAAAATTATCATTGTGCTTAGCAAATTCATCATCATTTTAATGTAATTATTCTGATAATTAACAAAAACATCCTTATAATTGGTGAAATCATCTCTATCTAGTCTTCTATCTATTTTTTATGTAGGTTCCTAAAATAGTGAAAAGGTCCTACATATTAATGAAATTATCTATGTGAAAACCTAAGAATTATAAAACAATAGAAATCAATATCCCTCACATGCTTAAAACCATTGATTGAACATGTATACACCTAAATCTGCTCGCTTCTTTTATTGTCTGTAATATTACTATTAGTAGACACTAATTCTACTTATCTCATTTATCCCCTCTAATTTCATCCTAATATCACCCCTTTTTAATCATTTTTCTAGTATCCCCTTCATTATTATTCATTCACTAACCTTATTCCTACCACACCAATAAATTAATCCTCCTAAAACATGTCTTATACCATCCTAATCCCACTTATATATTATTTGGGAATTTAAAATTCCCATGACCCACCTACCCACCTATAGTAGCTTATTCCTAGGCTCTCCTGCACCCCTAATCCTTAATCACCCACCTAATCCCTATCCTAATTCCTACCTAATCCTAATCAGTCCCTAAGAGGATTCTAGAATCCTCCAATTCTATAATCCTCTCTAACTTAGCCCCTTCTCTCTAGAAGCCTCTATTTTAGAGGCTTCTAAAGAATTTTTAATTCCTTAGAAATTCTTCCACCCTTGATCCTCATGACTCAAATTTGAATGTGATCCATAGATACTCCCTCTTTGGATTATTTATACAAGCCTCTCATCCATGGAAATTAATTATAAAATCATTGAATCCATAGAGTCTTCACGTCCAGATAATGAACTAGTCCATCTAAGTCAATGAATTAAGCTACCATAATGTTTTAAATCTAAGTCTAAGGTAATCTAAATCCAAATTATTTTGTATTTTTATTGTTCAATCTTAGTTTGGATCAATTAGCTTTAATATTAGAGTGTTATTTTGAATGTTCATTCATCTATTTGCATTTTATCCTAATGGCTCTAGATCTTAATTAGTGGAGTGACATTTTGGGTGTTTTTAATATAATTGCACAATCAAATCCCTTTTAATCAAAATTTTATCTACATTTTTACAACCATAGTGGGATCACACTCCCAATTTAACTCTCTTTCTTATTAGAAGTGTTTTTGGTATCTTACAGGGTTAACTAGACAAGGATCAAGTTCTAATTTTCCATCAAAATTTCATGCACAGGTGAACTGTACTATTGACCTACAAGTCATAACAATACAGTGGAGGTTTTACTCTGAGAGTCATGGTTTTACACTAACTTCCAAATTTTAATTGCTAATGGCCAAATTTTTTTGAAGCTTAACCCTCTATTTCAAAACCATAGATTCATGAATCACAATATTGTCATCAAAGTCATGATTTTACTACAAAATTAGTGATATTGTCTTAATCACTAACCATTTACCCTTTGAAAGGTTTTTTATTTTTTACAATACTGTAGACTTGTTAATCATGATATTGTCATTAAAAGCATGGTATTGCTCTAAAAGTAGAGAATTTGCATTTTTGTCTTAAAACTACTAATCTACTCATTTGTCTAACATTCTGATATGTCTGTGTCTATGCTAAAAGTAGGGGAGGCTCAAACTAGAACATCTAAAATACATAAAAACCTTAAAACCCCCCTTTTCAACCACTTATTGTGAAACCACAAGAGCATAATATAAATAGTTGTTATTCTTACTAGGCCTTGTTCATAGTTCTATTAATTAGTAAAATATTCAATATCATCTTAATTTTATTCATCTTGGTTCTATAAATAATTTCAAGGTCATAAATATGCTATTTTGTCTTTTTTTTGCAATACTAATAATTACAAAAGCATGATTTTGCAATAAAAAAGATGATATTGCCTTAAATCTCATGGATTTGTAAAAAATTACAACCTAACTGCTAGCGGTTAGTAAATTTTTGAAAAATCATGACTTTAGAGTCACGATATTTCATAAAAGTTATGATATTGCAATTTATAATTATGATATTACATTAGTTTGACTATGTATCTATGGTTTTAATCTCTGAAATTATGATTTTACTCTTCATTTTTCCTTCAAAATTGTCTTTTTTAGTGCATTTTTAGTGAATTTTGAGTTACTTTGAGCCTCCCGCAAGGCCCAAATTTCCCCTAGACTCTGTAAGGGGCTCTACCCCTTGATCTCATAATGGGTACTACCCCTTAACCTTGAAAAGGGTGCTACCCCTTGACCCCATTGGGGGATATTACCCCCAGACCCCTGTGTCCTGGCCCACTCACCCAAAGAAGTTATAAATCCAAATCGTAATTTTTTTAGTGATTTTTTATTAAGGCTTATTAGAATAACATTTTGATCCTTATAGGGGTGAATCTAGTGGCTATTTTGACTTGCTAACACCTTCTCTTTTAGGTCATATATTTTGGTCTAATGTATTGTCTTGCAGGTTGCCCCTCAAGAGTGTCAAATCAAACTACTAATTATTTTCTTGAAGGTTGCCTATCAAAGACATTTTGGCATCTTAAAAAAAATCATTTTGTTTACTAATCATTTTCTTGTAGGCTTCTTGTAAAAGACATTTTGGCATCTTCAAAAAATCATTTTGTTTAAGACTACTAATCATTTTAATAACTTTTATTTAAACTATGTTGTATATTCTTATATATTCTTGCATCTTGTATATATCTCACATATAATTAATCAGTTAATTAATATTTTTTGGTCTATTTGTCTATCACCAAAGGGATACAATGTCGTATGCTCTCCTCCTTGCATCCCTATAGTGATTCTTGGAGGATCAAAAACCACTAATAAACCCTCTCTTTTTTATTTTCTAGGGGCAATGTGATGTTCAATTTAAACCCACGTACTTTCCATAATCTTATGGGGATAGTGATCCTGGATTTCACTACCACACACTAATACACACTCTTTGTTTTAGTGAAGTATGCATATCAAGGATAGATGTCATTAGGCTAAGTAGTTGACCCCATATAGGTCATCCATGAAGGGAAAACATTTATTATCTAAACTAAGCATTAGACATCACCCTACATGGACTTGGGCCCCACTGTACCTAGTGTATATCAGGGATGCCCCTAGAGAGCTCATTCAGCCTAGCATAAGACCTTGAGGCTATAATAGGCAACTTGATGTTAGAGTCAAGATCAACTCCCAAGTGACCATCATGTGTATATGGGGTTAAGAGGGTTTGGGAGATTTTATAATGGGTCATCAACCTATAACATCACCTGTGAAGCTGTTAGATGATGCAATCATTAGGTTACACACCATTGAATTTACTAATCATAGGTTTTTGGTTTACTTGATTTGGTAAGTATCATGCTAGACTCATGTTATTTGTGAACCAAGTCAACATTTTACCCAAACCTATATACATCTATCTAGGTATTTTGCATGTATCATCATCTTGTATATCCTTACCTCATCATTATATCATTTTGTATATCCTTATCATCATCCTCTTGTATAATATTGTCTTTGTACATCCTTTCATTAGTCGCATCTTAGTTCAGTCATATCTACCCATAATTGGTCATAACCACATCACTTACATATGCTACTCAAGTATTTCCATCCCTCCATTACATCTTATCATAGTCCAACCTCATATTATTAACTTAGCCATAACATTAATCATCCCTAAAATTATCTTTATCACTTAGACCACCTTTTCTATAACCAATCTTGATCACCTCCTAGTCTAGTCTCATCCATCTACATCACCTACATATCCTAATCACATCTTGTCACCCACATCTTGTCCTAAGTCCACTTTATCCATAACCAATCATTTGTCTTGATATTGTGTTGTGTAGTCCACTATATTTTCAACCTTAGTCCCAATCCTAGTCTAACCAGATTCATCCCCTTATCTACACTAATCATATCATCAAGTCTATAGTCATACATTAGTCCTCATCCACATTGGAAAATAACTCTTTTGATCAGGGTCCTCATCATTAGCTTACCCATGTATAATCAAGTTTAAGTCACCATCACATATCCTTTCAATCTAATCAATCTAGTTGTAATTAGTCTCTCAGGCTAGTCTAGCCCCACATCTAATCTTAAAGCTTGTCATAACTCACTTAGTTGAATACAATCTCAATCATCAAGGTATATCTCATGTCCTAATTTTTTCTACTTGATCAAATATCAAATCACATCACACATCAAATGAAACTTGATATAGGACTAAAGCAATAATTTATCCAAATTTATCCCACACATCCCATCTTCACTTCTTAGTCTTTCCATTCAATCCCCTACACTTTCCAATTAGGGCCAACGAGTCCACATCACCCATACTTTCTCTCATCCTTATCCATGGCATCCAAAACAAATTTGGTCAATGACTTGATTGAATAGTGCCCCATAGCAAATAAGGATATGATACTTTCTTGCCTCCTTGAGATGAGCATTCCATGTCCTACAGTCTTCAATCCCCTCCATCCAACCTTACCTCCCATCAACACCCATCCACATGAGTCCCATTCCAATCCTACATCCACTTGTCATAGCTGATCATATACTCCTTCCTACATTAACAAAGGTAATCCTATCCTGGCCACCTCATCTAATACTATTCTACCCACCCAATCACATCAACAACCATCTAAACCAAAGACCAATGCTTCCACATGTGAGTCATGAAGTGGAGAGATCCCCTATACTTATCTTCCTATATCCATAGAATACCTCTTTTACCAACTTGTTGCCACTAACATGATAGTCTATCCACCCATACGACATCTTGATCTTGTGAATCCTAATCCCTCTTGGTATAAATCTAACTAATAATATGGATATCACTAAACCTAGGGGCATACCATTAATTGATGTCATAATTCCAAAACTATGTCCAAGACCTCATCAATCATGGTGACATAAAATTCAAGAATGAATAAAATGAGTTTACATCCTTGGGTGAACAAGAAGAGGAATGCCAATATCCAATTCTCGATCATGATCAAGCCCTTCCCTTTTCAAGCCAAGGTCAAGACACCACATCCATATTCCATGGTCCCACCATCTTTGACAAATCACCCATCTAATTCCATCATAATATCACCCTTTTAAAATCATTTATCTAGTATCCCCCTTTATTATTATTATTATTATTCATTCACTAACCTTATTCCTACCCCATCAATCAATTAATCCTCCTAAAACATGTCATATCCCATCCTAATCCCACTTATCCATTATTTGGGAATTTAAAATTCCCATGACCCACCTACCCTCCTACACTAGCCTATTCCTAGGATTTCTTACACCCTTAGTCCCTAATCACCCACCTAATCCCTATCCTAATCCCTCCCTAATCCTAATTAGTCCTTAAGAAAATATTATAATCCACCAATTCTAGAATCCTCTCTAACTTGGCCCCTTCTCTCTAGAAGCCTCTATTCTAGAGGCTTCCAAAAAAAAACAAATCCTTGTAAATTCTTCCACCCTTGATCCTCATGGCTCAACATTGAATGTGAGCCATATATTTTCCCTCCTTGTCTTATTTATACAAGCCTCTCCTCCATGGAAACTAACTAGAAAATCATTGAATCCATAGAGTCTTCATGTCCACATAATCAACTAGTCTATACAAGTCAATGAATCAAACTACCATAATGCTATAAATCTAAGTCTAAGGTAATCTCAATCCAAATCCTGTTGTATTTTTATTGTTCAATCTTGGTTTGGATCAATTAGATTTAAGATTAAAGTGTTACTTTGAATGTTCATTCATATATTTGAATTTTATCATAAAGGTTCTAGAGCTTAATTAGTGGAGTGACATTTTGGGTGTTTTTGATATAATTGCACAATCAAATCCCTTTTGCTCAAAATGTTTTCTACATTTTGGCAACCAAAATGGGATCACACTCCCAATTTAACTCTCTTTCTTATTAAAAGTGTGTTTGGTAGCTTTTAGGGTTGAATGGACAAGGATTAAGTTCTAATTTTACATCAAAATTTCATGCACATGTGAACTACAGTATTGCCCTACAAGTCATGACATTACAGTGGTGGTTTTGCTTTGAGAGTCACTTTTTTGCACTAACTACCAAATCTTAACTGCTATTGGCCATTTTTTTTGTAGGTTAACCTTCTATTACAAAATTTTTGATTCATGGATCATGATATTATCATCAAAGTCATGATTTTGCTATAAAATTAGTGATATTATCTTAATCGCTAACCATTTACCTTTTGACAATTTTTTGATTTTTTGTAATATCATATATTTGTGAATCATGATATTGTCATTAAAATCATGGTATTGCTCTGAGAGTAGAGAATTTTCCTTTTTCTCTTAAAACTACTAATCTACTCATTTGTATAACATTCTAATCTATCTATGTTTGTGCTAAAATTAGGGGAGGATCAAACCAAACCATCTAAAACACATAAAAACCTTAAAACCTCATTCTCAACCACCTATTGTGCAACCACAAGAGAATAGTAGAAATATTTGTTATTATTACTAGGCCTTGTTCATAGTTCTATTATTCAGTAAAATATCCAATATCATCTTAGTTTTAATCATCTTGGTTTTGTAAATAATTTCAAGGTCCTAAATATGCCATTTTGTCTTTTCGATGCAATACTACTAATTATAAAATCATGATTTTGAAATAAAAATCATGATATTGTCTTAAATCTCATGGATTTGTAGAAAACTACACAGTAACCACTAGTAGTTAGCCATTTTCTAAAAACTCATGACTTTGGAGTCATGATATTGCACTTCTTGCTCACAGTATTGTATTAGTCTATCTATGTATCTATGGTTTTGTCCTCTGAAGTTGGGATTTTTCTCTTCATTTTTTCCTTTAAAATTATCCTTTTTAGTGCATTTTCAGTGAATTTTTATTTATTCTTAGCCTCCTACAAGGGCCAAATTGCCCCTAAACCCCACAAGCGGATCTTCCCCTTGACCTTATAAGGGGTACTACACCTTAAATATACAAGGGGTGGTTCCCCTTAACCCCATTGGGGGATATCACCCCCAAACCCACATGTTATGGCTCGTTCACCCAAAATGTTATAGAGCTAAATCATGATTTTTTTAGTGGTTTTTTATTAAGTCTTATTAGACTAACATTTTGATCCTTACAAGGGTGAATCTAGTGGCTATTTTGACTTTCTAACACCTTCTCTTGTAGGTCATATATTTTGGTCTAATGTATTATCTTACAGGTTGCCCCTCAAGAGTGCCAAATCAAACTACTAATCATTTTCTTGTAGGTTGCCTGTCAAAGACATTTTGGCATCTTAAAAAAAATCATTTTATTTACTAATCATTTTCTTACAGGTCGCCTATAAAAGACATTTTGGCATCTTAAAAAAATCATTTTGTTTAAGACTATTAATAATTTTAATCACTTTTGTTTAAATTGTGTTGTATATTCTTGCATCTTGTATATATCTCACATCTAATTAATCATGTAATTAACCTCTTTTGGTTTACTTGTCTATCACCTAAGGTCTACAATGGTGTATGTTCTCCTCCTTACATCCCTGTGATGATTATTGGAGGATCAAAAACCACTAATAAACCCTCTCTTTTTTCTTTTCTAGGGGTAATGTGATATGGAATTGACACCCACACACTTTCCATAATCTTAGGGGGATAGTGATTGTGGATTTCACCACCACACACTAATACACACTATGTGTTTTAGTGGAGTATACATATCAGGGATAACTATCATTAGGCTAAGCGGTTGACCCCATACAGGTCATCCATGAAGGGGAAGCATTCATTATCTAAACTAGGCATTAGACATCACCCTACATAGACTTGGGCCTCACTATACTTAGTGTATATTGGGGATTTCCCTAGAGATCCCATTCAATCTGGCATTAAGACCTTGAGGCCATAATAGGTGTCTTGATGTTAGAGTCAAGATCAACTCTCAAGTGACCATCATGTGAAAACGGGGTTGAGAGGGTTTAAGAGATTCTATAATGGGTCACTGATCTATAGCCTTAATCATGAATCTATTAGATGATGCAGTCATTAGGTTACACACCCTTGAGTTTACTAATCATAGGTTTGTGGTTTGTTTAATTTTGTGAGTATCATGTTAGACCCGTGTTGTTTGTGAA
Organism: Torreya grandis; assembly: GCA_037957365.1. NCBI lineage: Eukaryota > Viridiplantae > Streptophyta > Pinopsida > Cupressales > Taxaceae > Torreya > Torreya grandis. The sequence goes on from JARHVA010000900.1 coordinate 132,437, forward strand.
CTAAGTCAACCTTTTACCCAAACCTATATACACCTATCTTGTTCTTTTGAATGTATCATAATTTTGTATATCCTTGTCCAATCATTATATCATTTTGTATATCCTTATCATCATCCTCTTGTACAATATTGTCTTTATACATCCTTTCATTAGTCTCATATTATTTCCCATCACTCTATTATCTTAATCTCATCTTAATTCTATCATATCCACCCATCATTGATCATACCCCCATCACTTATGTATCCTAATCAAGTCTTGCCATCCCTCCATCACATTTTATCATAGTCCAACCTCATATTCTTAACTTAGCCATAACATTAATAATCCCTAACATCATATTTATCACTTAGACCACCTTGTCTATAACCAATCTTGATCACCTCCTAGTCCAATCTCATCCATCCACATACCTACATATCCTAATCACATCTTATCATCCACATCTTATCCTAAGTATACTTTATCCATAACCAATCATTTGTCTTGATGTTATCTTGCCTAGTCTACTATATTCTCAACCTCAATCCCAATCCTAGTCCAACCTGATTCATCCCCTTGTCTACAATAATCATCTCATCAAGTCTATAGTCATACATTAGTCCTCATCCACATTAATAAACAACTCTTTATATCAAGGTACTCATCATTAGCTTACCTTTGTCTAATCAAGTTTGAGTCATCATCACATATCCTATCAATCTAATCAATCTAGTTGTAATTAGTCTTTCAAGCCAGTCTAGACCCTCATCTAATCTTATAGCTTATCATTTCTCACTTAGTCAAATCCAATCTCAATCATCAAGGTATAGCTCATGTCTTAATTTATTCTACTTGATCGAATATCACATCACATCACACATCAAGTCAAACTTGAGATAAGAGTAAAGAAAGCCTTTATCCAAATTTATCCCACACATCCCATCTTCACATCTTAGTTTTTCCATTCAATCCCATGCACCTATCTATTGGGGCTAATGATTCTACATCATCCATACTTTATTTCATCCTTATCCATGGAATCTAAAAAAAATTGGTTAATGCTTTAATTAAATAGTGCCTCATAACCAATAGGGATATGCTCCTTTCTCACCAACTTAACATGAGCACTCCACATCCTACAATATTCAACCCTATCCATCTAACCTTACCTCCCATCAACACCCATTCACATGAGTCCCATTCCAATCCTCCATCCACTTGTCATAGCTGATCATAAACCCCTTCATTAGCAAAGGGAATCCTATCTTGGCCACCTCATATACTACCCCATTCACATCAACAACCATTTGAACTAAGACCAAGGCCTCTAAATGTAAATCACAAAGTGGAGAGAGCCCCTATATTTATCTTCTTATATCCATAGAATCCCTCTTTCACCAACTTGTTTTTGCTAACATGATGGTCTATCCACCCATACGACATCTTGATCCTACTAATCCTAATCCCTCTTGGTATAAAGCTAACCAATATTGTGCATATCACCAAATTTAAGGACATACCATTAATTGATGTCATAATTTATAAAACTATATCTGAGACCTCATCGACCGTGGTGACATAAAAATTGAGAATGATTTACATGAGCCTACATCTTTGGGTGAAAAAGAAGAAGAATACCAAGATCCCATTCCTGATCATGATCAATCCCTTCCCTTTCCAATCCAAGGTCAAGACACCACATCCATATTCCATGGTCCCCCTATCTTTGACAAATCATCCATCTAATTCCATCCTAATATCATCCTTTTCTAATAATTTATCTAGTATCCCTCTTCATTATTCTTAACTCACTAAATTTATTCCTACCCCACCAATAAATTAATCCTCCTAAAACATGTCTTATCCCATCCTAATCCCTCTTATCCATTATTTGGGAATTTAAAACTCCCATGACCCACCTACCCTCTTACACTAGTGTATTCCTAGGCTCTCCTACACCCCTAGTCCCTAATCACCCACCTAATCCCTATCCTAATCCCTCCCTAATCCTTATTAATCCCTAAGAAAATTATATAATCAACCAATTACATAATCCTCTCTAACTTGGCCCCTTCTCTCTAAAAGTTTCTATTATAGAGGCCTATACAGAATTTTTAAACCCTTATAAATTCCTCCACCCTTGATCCTCATAGCTTAGCTTTGAATGTGAGCTATAGATTTTCCCTCCTTGGCTTATTTATATAAGACTCTCCTCAATGGAAACTAACTAGAAAACCATTGACTCCATAGAGTCTTAATGTCCACATGATCAACTAGTCCATCCAAGTCAATGAATCAAGCTACCATAATATTGCAAATCTAAGTCTAAGGTAATCTCAATCCAAATCCTTTTGTATTTTTATTATTCATTATTAGTTTAGAGAAATTATATTTAGGATTAGAGTGTTCCTTTGAATGTTCATTCATATATTTGCATTTTATCCTAATGGATCTAAATCTTAATTAGTGGAGTGACATTTTGGGTGTTTTTGATACAATTGCACAATCAAATCCCTTTTACTCAAATTTTTGTCTACAGAACATTTAACCACTTGTATTGTAGGTTTAACATGTTTTTAGTTTGATTTTACAACTAACCAAGGCAAATTTCATTCACATTTACAAATTAGTGCTTAAGAAGGAACAAACCACAATTGCTTTTATGATTTTAAAAGCATTTTACCTTGTGTTCTTTATCATTCTTATTTGATTTATTGTGAGTCAAAACCCAAATAAAATCATGTATGCTCTCTCCTAATTTTTAGGAACTTGGATTTTTTAGAAACAACCCTTTCTTCCTTTCTTTTTTATTTGGATTAGCAAGTAGGAGTTCATCACCTCCTCATAAGTTTTTTAGGGTTGCATTGACCTGGGGTTTCATCTCCTAACATCGTACCAACCCCACTTATCCAATGGGTTATAAAACTTGGGCATGATATTTGATTGCACAGTGTTTGAGTAGTTAGGCTGATAAGTCAGATAGATATTTAAAGCCTATACTTACTAGACATCACACTTTACTGAATAATTGATAGATGAAGTGGTTACAAAAGGGGCAAGACCCTTTTGTATCAAGATAATTTGAATTTTATCCAATTGATAGATATTTTATTGTACCCAAGTATTATTTAATACTTGTGGACCATCTTGAAAGCCAACTCAAAAATCTTAGACTAAGAGACCCCACTTATCACAAATTATCCTATCAATGTTAATTTTCTTAGGCACTCTATGTTCCATGCCATGTACAAGTTATTGAGATACAGAGGGGAATAAATACTCTACCTTAATGCACTCTTTATTTATTGGATTAACACTTAATTCCTCTCAAAAACTACCATATAGGTGTAATTTGATGGATATGATTCAACCTTGTGTCATTTATTAAGATAAGAACATGTATCACATGTGTTCATTAGGTTCAAAACCATTTTACACAAACAAGTCCAAATTCCTCTCAAACCAAGTTTGAAATCCACTTTCAAGTTTAAATCTAAACACAATACAATTTACCCTTGAATCTTGCCTATCACTTGGGCTTGAATGGTTTACTCTTTGCATTTAGATTGTGTCACTTGGATTGAATTTAAATTTGATTTAAGAGTTTTATCTATGTTTCTAGTTCTTGTGCCCATATAAACACATTATCACCTATTTACACATTATCACCTATTTTCACATTGAGGTGTTATATTATTCATATTATCGATACTTATTTATTACTCACAACATTATGTCTATCATTTGAAATAATATCTTTTCTCTCACTTGGTACCATTACACTGACCAATTCATTTTGATTTAGGAATTAGATTTTATTGTGTTAGCCTACACCCTAACTTCCTAAACATTTTTATTTTCTTTTCCATTGTGTGCCATTACAATACCTATTTTATTTTGAATTCAAGCTTAGGTTTTCTTATGTTATCCGACACCCTAAGTTCCTAGACCATTTGACCTTCTTCTATATTAACGATCAAGACCAAGCGCAGTCTCATTTTCATTTTATATGGTACCAAGAGATTTTGGACTTATATTTTATTGTGTTAGCCTACACCCTAAGTTCCAAGATTTTTCTACCTTCTAATTTTTTTATTTTGACTAAGATTAAGTATTCCAAAGACTTCACTTCTTATTCTCATTTTGTGTCGTTACATTGTTCAATCCCTTCTAATTATGAAATTTAATTTTTCTTGTACCAAGACACTTTTTAAATTTTCCAATGACCATTGATAGTGTTTACAAATTTCAAATTAAATCAAGAGTACATTTGAAACACTTGTTAAAAACTAGGTACTATTCCAACAATATAGAGGTATATTCATAGTGGGGTCTCTTATGGCCCTAGTTATGAGGAAGAAAAATTTTACAATGGAGAGTAAATTTTGGTTATGTTAAAATATACCTATCCCATTGTGGGATCCATCCAAGGTTAATACATTAACAATCAACAAATCGAAGACCAAGATGGGGCTCTCTTGAGACTAGTAGAATCGAGAGCTAGGCTCCCATGATATTTTTTGAGGGAACAATTGCATAACCCTATTAAAATTGAGGAGAAATAATATGAAATGGTTATTGACCAAGAACAACCTCGTACTTAAGTGCCAAAGCCAACTATTGCTTCTTCTATCAATGGAAAAGTCCACTAGTGGATTCTTCGCAAACTGGTTGTTGACCAAATTTGACCCTACAGGTCAAATTGGGGCCCCTATAGGTAAAAACTTGGTATTTATATATTTTAAAGGGTCTAATATTTTTTTAAAGAGGTTTATAATAATTTATTTTGTGTCATTTAATGTCATATTAGACTTGGTCTTGGTCTAATAAGTTTATTTGTCATTTTGGGTCATTTAGTGGGTTTTTAGGGGTCATAAATGTAGGTGGCATGATTCCCGATGTGTTCAAGTGTAATATTTTAATTTAAATCATCCAAGAGGTCATATTTCCTATCATGAATGTCAATTCAATCAAAATCTTGAAGTTTATCTAACTAAAATTCAAGAAACTAACTAAAAAGGGGAGTTTGGCACTTGTACAGCCCACGGGATAAGGTGACATGTGGGAGAAGGTCATGGAACATCATTTAATATTAATCACACTAATATGAGTTATTTAAATGATTTATAAGTTCTAAAAAGGTCCCAAAACCATTCTTCTCATTTTTTGCCTTTTTAGACATGTAGAAGTAATCAATAGATTCATGTTTGGTATAATCACTAGGATAACTTTCAGGTCAAACACCTTTGATAGGTGAAATTAAACTTAGAGGGTTTATTTCCATAATAAGAGTTTTAAAAATAGTGGATTGTGATTTATGAACCATCATCATGAAGTTGACTATGTTTTTTCCCTTTCCAATCTGTGCACCCTATAGGTTTTGCCTTGGTTTGGCCAAGTCTGTACAAACCAATTGGTGATGTTGGCTAAAAAGGATGTTGGATCTATTATAAAATGATTTCCATGATTAGTTTAATGTTTATAAAATATCACATGGGATTTTTATTTGATTTTGTAGGTTGATGTCCTAACTGAAATGACAGTCATTTTCATTACTTGCAAAAGGTTGTGTTTTCTAAAAGAGATTCATGTGAATGGAATATGGTGTTTTCCATGTTTAAATTCCATAGATACTACCTCATTTCTGTGTTTGACCTCATAATTCCATGTTTGTATCAAACTTTCAATCCATTGTCATACTCAGTCAGCTCCTTACTCACTTCTAATTATAGACATGGTGAAGTACGTGTATGGGGCTTGCATAACATGTTCACAGAAGTGTGATAAAATTTACAAATATTTGGTATGTTTTTCACCAAAATGGAAAATTGGAGCCTTAAAATGGTTGAGAAAGTATTGTAGCAATCATATATAGTATTTATACTCAGGCTCCTACCATTAGCTTGTACCCACAGGTCATGGTATAGGGTTCAACATTGAAAATGAGGTGTGTGATTTTTTTGAGGATCTAAAACATCACAAGGTTTCATGTAAATAACATGAGATGAGGTAGACTGACCATTCAAGCAAACTCCTAGAGTATGTAGACCATTTCATGATTACCATCCATATGTAACTCAAAGTACCCACCTACAGGGGCTTTATGGATGATGTCATGTTGAAAAGGGAGTTTTGATAGATGTTTCAATCCTTTTGAGTGCTATCAATTTTTTTGAAAACCTTGGTGAAGGTATATAGTAATTCATAAACTCATATTCCTTGCTCACTGCTTGTCATTCCACATATACTACCTGTATAGTGGTACGCACCTATAGGTGGCACTAGTAGAAGTATGAAGGTACTTATATGAAGGGATTTGGACATGTTAAAACCTTCTTTTAAGTCCTAGAATGATGAGGAGACCCTAGCATATATGATTGGTATGTTAAGTAGTAGGTGATAAGTGAAGAACCTTTAAATAATCCAATGACTAAATTTAGGGAGATTTTCCCCAAAAATGCAAAATAGAGCACCTGGTGGTTTTGTTGATGTCATATGAGGAACTGTCACAAAGTCTTGAGGCATCTAATTGACTAAGATTTATATCCTATAGCAAGGAAATGAATCCCATAAATTTTTAAGGTTAGAGGGGAAATGGAGTTCAGTTTTTGAGAAGTCTAAAATTGCACTTTTATGCACTGAGTTCCAACAATGCCATCTACAACATTTGGTCCCCAAAGAAACTTTCCAACTCAATGTTGTAATACAAACCTTATCTCATGATTGAATAAGTATTACATGGTTTATTGAGATTTTTCATGACCTAAGGGTCATTTCAAGGGATGACATTTTGTGTTTTGGTTCCTCAAACACACCTACAGGCCTCTTTACATCACAAATATGCACTTACAAGCTATTTGTAAGGTCACCATAAAGAATAGGCTAGATAGCCTTGATAACAAACTTTTTTCCAAGCATGAAAGGAACAAATGAAGATATATTATGGTGTAGAGAGCTTAGAATAAGGTTTCATTCTCATCAACAAGGCTTAGATCATATATGACACCTACATGACCTCTCATAATCAATTGTAGTTGACTGTGAGAGGCAGAGAGCAAAGGGAGTGTGTTTGATGAGGCCTAACCTATACAAGGTGGACAAAATGGATCTAAAAAGGTGTGAAATAAACCTAAGGGAATATATAGAGCTTTAAAACATTGTTTTCAAAGCTTAACCATGCATTTTTACCTATAGGTGCAGTATATTAGAGCAAAATGAAGTCCAATAATAGAACTCAGTCTTGAGAGTTTAAGTTATGAGGGGTACATGAAAGGTCAGAGTAGTGAATGGAGATTGGAACATTCCAATCATGATAATGAAAAAATTTATTAATGGTTTACATGAGAAATATTTCATAGAGGAGGGGATCTAATCTAACATACATAATTCATATCAAAACACTGTGCACAGTCCCCTTTTACACTGATTATTTTAGGTTTTGTAGAAGTTGGGGGGTTTATTGACCTATTCAAAGGTTCAAAATTATTACAAATAACATTTATAAGTTAAATAATCCCATAAAACATTATTTTTTTATTAAATAGGTTAAGTTCCCTCTATTTTATCTTAGAAAGAGGGCACTCCCCTTATGCACAAACTAACATGCTTTGAGGAATAACATTGTCCAAGTGAGTTAAAAGATGTTCAGACATGGAAAGAAGGCTTAAAAAATTGTAACACATTTAAACCAACATTAAAATCCTTATTTATAAGGAGTGAACTGAACATGGAGTTCTAAAACACCAAGGTTACAGTCAAACTCACTAGGTAGGGTTTAGGCCTAAAGTTTAAATGAAAGGTCAAATTAAATTTTAGCATGAGATGGGAATTCCAACCTATTGGTACATGTTTTTAGGGTCTTTCCATACATGTATGATCTCTTATAATGTAGAGTAATCACAAGGAAGTCATGTTGGAGCTCAAAGGTTGCATTAGGCTTGTACAAAGCAAAGGAAGAGCTTGATAGGCCAAGTTCAAGTGCTCACATATTTCATGAGACTTTACATGAATGATAAAGACATTTAGCGATAGAGAATTGAATAGCATGGCTGACTTCTTGGAAAAGTGGGCCTCGAAGAAATGGGATGGTTGAGATATCAGTGGTAGGGATGAGTTACCTTCTAATTATCTGGGAATTTTGGAGAGAGTTTTATTGGAAGACAAAACTATGTAGTGTTGTTGTTTGGTTTGTTGGCGGTTCTCCTTTTTATTGAGCTTGTGGCTCTTTCCTTGTATCTCATTTTAGATTGAATAAATATTTTTTCCCTTTTTAAAAAAAAAAAGATAAAGACATTTAGATGTATTATTAGGGGTCCTAAAAAAACTTCTTATGTATTTTTTTCAAGTGGAATGTCCCATCTTTATAAATGAAGCTTAAGAGGGTAAAACAAGCCTAAACCCTTGCTAAATCCTTAGAGTGACAAATTTGAGGAAATGGAGATGGAAAGCTATTATAATGGCATAGTTTATCGAGGATGATGATTGGAGGTTGTAGAAGACTCTTTCAATATCCTTCCCATCCTCTTGAGTTGTATAGAATTGTATAGACAGGGTACAAAATAGGGTACTTTTAAATGTTTTCTATGTTGTGTAGGTTCCAAGAGATGCCAATCATATGGAAGGGAAGCTTATGACTTAAGATAACTCACCATGTCAACTTCATTCCATGTAATAACTCCTAAGTGCCTCAACTAGTTGCTTCATCTTAGATAGTCAAAACTGACATAGTGACCAAGCTAGTGAGAAGGTTGGAGAACTCCAAGTGAGCTAATTTTAAGGTGTTCCTGATGCCTCTAAGGCCATGGAGGGTATTTAAAAGTGTCATACACTACCTTTTATTAATTTTCATGAAAATTTATGCTTTTTGGAAGCCAAGTGTGCAAGGTGTGTAAAATAAGAGTTTTTTAGATTGCAGATGGTGATGGCTCATTCCCAGATGATTCCAAAGAACTAAAACTACAACCAATGTATGAAAATTCATGTATAAAATCCTTCCCTCTCATTCCAATCATCATACCTATCCCTAGTTAGTTTTGGGATGTTCAAATAGATGTGAATAATGAAGGTATTTTTTTGAGCTAGAATGAGAACTTTCATGCCACTTTGTAAGAGTTTCATGACTTGGAAAGCCACTTGTTCCTTTTGACCTTGCATGTTCTATTCCACATTCCTTTCTCATGCACAAATAGCTCATTTTATCATCTCAAAAAGTGTCCTTGTGACCTTTGGACTTCTCTCTTCTCCTCTCTCTCTCAAATTCTATAAGAACTAGCCATTTTGGCCTTTGTAAATTATGGTCGACCTAAGTATGGTTAAGTCTTGCTCATTTTCATACTATTTGATCAATAATACTATTGATTTTTACCTCTTCCATGATTTTTCATATTGTATTTTACTTGGATGATTGATTTTTATTAGTTATGACTTTTTGTTTCCTTAGCATTGTTATTTCATTCTCTCACCTATTTGCAGTTGGAAAGCTTCTTCTTACAGGGCATGTGAAGTTTTCTAGGAAGTGTCAAGGTTGAGTGAGTTAGTATATTCACTAGTCCTATTCAAGGCCTCTTGTCTATTCCTCCTAGCCTAAACATTCATCCATAACCTCATAATGTAATATTGATGTGAAAAGATGCAAGTTGGAAAAGTGTATGTTTGGTTAGTCTCTTGGTTTCATATGTAACATGTAGCTAGTTGGAATTCATCAACTTATTTAGTGTATCACCCCCCTTAGGATAGTTTGATTTTAGTTTTCTCTCTCCATTTTCCCCCCAAATTTTAGGTGTAGTAGTGATCCAAAGTGGTACATCAAGAGAGCTATCCCTATCTAGAGATTTACCTCATCCTTAGGCTACCTAAAAGCATAGAGATGTTTTAATTGTGCCACTTGGATGAGGAGAGATGAGACATCTCCTCAAAGGGTGAAAATACAAGTGATAATAGTTTTTGGCACACCTATTGGGACTCTTAGTGTAATAAGTTAATACATTTTTGGTTTTGTCTTTCAACACATCAACCTTTGGAGGTATCTATCTAAGAATCAATGGTGACTCTAAAGTTACATCATCTGGTCAAGTATCCCAAGTATTCCTTTTGAATATTGTTTATAACCATTCCTTGTGTTCTTGCTTCCTAATTAAGTTCTATGGCTGACCTTAGTGTTGAGTATTATTTTATAAAAGTTGGTGAGGTTTATCAAGCTTATGGCCTTCCCTATCAGCCTAGCCATGACCCTTACCAATTTTAATATGACTCTTACCAACTTCAATATGACCATTTCTAGCCTTATCATGAGTTGTATCATCCCTATAATCAACCTTCTCCATATCTTGCTCCTATTCAACCTAGTCACTGTTCAAGTCAATCCATTTCCACTTTCAAGTAAACTCTTTTGGGCTATGAGAAGTATATGTTAGACCTTGACACATAAAGTGGACATGGTCTAGAGATTCATAGGAATCTCATTCATAAGTTTATAGATAAATTATAGTTTTTCAAAATAAAGTTTTCACCTATTGAGAGAGCCAATTGGAAAAGGCTCATAAGTGAGATGCTAAATTGAGTAGCTTAGTTTTATCCTTAGAAGATTGGCTAAAAATTCCTGAGAAGAAGCCTCATAAAACCTATCATCCTTCATATCCACTTCCCCAAGTTTTTTATTAGCCATATTTTATCCCTACTCATGAGCCTAATCAAGTTTATCAAAGTCATATTTTTCCCAATTAGTTGGAAGAGAGAGTTGAAAAGACAAGCCTTATTTTTGAAGCAAATATTGATAGATAGATTGAGCTAGCCAATATGAAAATGAATCAGTCCAGCTTAACAATGAAATAAATGGAGCCTTAACCCTCTTGTTCTCCTCATCCTCATGATGATTCCTATCAAATCCAAAAGATACTTTTCTAAGATAACCTAGCCAATCAAATTGAAGAGTTAGAGTCAAGGATGAAATTGCTAAGTCAAGGTGTAATGGAAGGTTTAAGCCCAAAAGAAGATCCTATGTATAAACACACCCTATATAACCTTCCTAAAGAGAATGCTCAAGTACAATCAAATTGAAATGAAGTGATTATCAAATGGAAGGAAGAAAACCAAGCCATTTTAGTCCAAGGTCTGCCTCCCCTTCCTCAAGAGCTTCCAAAAGAATCCCCTACACTTCACTCTCAATCTAATTTTGTGTTCTATGTGCCACCTCCACCAACTAGTTCATCTTGTCTTCACCCCATCACCCTTTAATTTGATGTACCTATGGTATGGGAGCCCAAAAAGGAGCTTTTTGTTGATAAGAAGTCAAAACTCTTACTTGAAGAAAACATACCTTCTTGGTAGCCTCATTGGGCTAGGTCACATGATTTCAAGATGCCTAGTCTTGGCATCACCAAGAAGGAGAAGGAGATGGAAGATATTGAAGCCATTGAATAAGATTATACATCTGATCAAAAAGTTATGGATAATCATCTTGAGCATGAAGATGAATGTGCTATTAAGGATAGAGAACAATTTCAATTCATCCCCAAAGAAGTTGTAGTCCTAGAAAACTCTCTTGAAATGAAGGTGGAAGTTGTTATTCTTGAAGATGACCCCATAGCTCAGCCTGATTTTGAATTTCCCTCAAATATGTTGGAGCTTGAAGGACACCAGCTTGATGACCTCATACATCAAGAAGAGAAGATTGAAGAGGTAGTGGTTTTAGATGATAAAGAAGACAAAGATGATTGGCAGCTGTAAATGAAGTTCTTTCAAGAGCTTGAATAGCTTTGAAAATTTGAGGGTTAAGTACATGAAAAAGTGAATAAAAATTATTCTATGAAGGACAATGACCAATTTTGGGTAGAATATGCAAAGCTCCTTGATGATCTAGAAGAACTTACAACTAAGAAGAAACCCAATCTTATTGAAAACACTATAGAAATGAAGAAAGTATGCCTTGTTGAACCACCATTGGAAGTTGTAATTGAGGGTCCATATGAAAAGGTTGAGGCTATTTGGATGAAAGAAGAGTTAATTTCCATATCCAACCTATTTTTAACTACTTGGTTCTCACTGAACATCATGCCAATGAAGTTAGCAAACATCATCAAAAAGTTTGAGGCATCAATGCTAAAGGACAAGAGTCTACATGTCTCACTAAATCATTCATGTCATGAAGCAAAAAGGGTTTCAAACATCCCATTTGATCTAGGAGGGAGTTTTCATCGCAAGTTAGTTAGTTTGTTTAGTTTGGTGTGTGTGTTTCATAAGTGCTCATGAAGCACATGTGTGTTTATTTTTGATTTATGTGGTTGAGGTAGTCATTAGTCTTGTCTTGATCAAATCTTGTTGTCAAGGTCCTATTTTTGTGTCTCAAACTTTATATGAATCCCTAATTCCAATGGACTAATAAGACTACTAGTCTAGTTAGTATAGCAGGCATACTACCCCCATGAGTCACCAATTTGTTGACCAAATTTGACACTGCAGGTCAAATTAGGTCCCCTATAGGTAAAAACTTGGTATTTATATGTTTTATGGGGTATAATATTTTTTAATGAGTGTATTATAAATTATTTTATGTCATTTAATGTCATCTCAGCTGTGGTCTTGATCTAATAAGTTTATTTATCATTTTAGATCATTTAGTGGGCTTTTAGAGGTCATAAATGCAAGTGGCATGGTTCCCAAGGTGTCCAAGTGTCCTATTTTACTTTCAAGCATCCAAAAGATCAAATTATATATTAATAATGTCAGTTTAATTAGAATCTTGTAGGTTATCTAACTGAAATTTAAGAAACTAATTGAAAAAGGGAGTTTGGCACTTGTATGGCCCATGGGAGAAGGTGACACATGGGAGAACGTAATGGAACATCCTTTCATATTCCTAACACTAATATAAATTACTTACATGCCTTTTAAGTGATAAAAAGGGCCCAAAACCATTTTACTCCTTTGTTTCCATTCTAGACATGCAAAAGTGATTAATAGGATCATGTTTGGTATGGTCAGTAGGAGAACTTCCAGGTCAAACACCTTAGGGAGGTGAAAGTAACTCAGAGAGATTAATTTCCATAACAAGAGTTTGAAGAATGGTGGAATGTTTTTTATGAACCATCCTCATGAAGTTGATTATGTTTTTATGCTTGCCAATCTGTGCACCCTATAGGTTTTGCCTTGGTTTGGCCAAGTCCGTACAAACTAGTTGGTGAAGTTGGCTCTAGAGATGTTGGCTCTCTTATCAGATGATTTACATGCTTATTTTCATGTTTTAAAAATATCTCATGGGATTTTTATTTCAATTTTTAGGTTGATGTCCCATGTGGAGTGACAATAATTTTCATTACTTACAGAAGGTTGTGTTCTTTGAAAAAGATTTATGTGAAGATAATATGGTGTTTTCCATGTTTTAATGCCATAAGGACTACCTCCTTTCCATGTTTTACCTCATAATTTCATGTTTGGATCAAACTTTAAATTTATTGTCATACTCAGTCAACTCTTTACCCACTTCTACTTGAAATCATGGTGAAGTACATGTATGAGGCCTACATAACATGTTCACAAAAGTGTGATAAAATTTAAAAAGCCTTGGTATGTATTTAACAAACATGGATAGGTAATTTGAGCCTTAAATGGTTGAGAAAGTATTGTAGGAATCATATACAGTATTTCTACTCAGGTTCCTGCCATTAGCATGTACCCACAGGTCATGAAATAGGGTTCAACATTGAAAATGAGGTGTGTGAGTTTTTTGAGGATCTAAAACATCATAAGGTTTCATTTAAATAACATGAGATGAGGTAGACTAACCATTCAAGCAAACTCCTAGAGTATATGGACCATTTCATGATTACCATCCATATGCAACTCAAAGTACCCACCTACAGTTGCTTTATGGATGATTTTATGTTGAAAGGGGAGTTTTGATAGATGTTTTAGTCCTTTTGAGTGCTATCATAAAATTTTAAAACCTTGGTGAATGTATATAGTAATTCACAAACTCATATGCCTTGTTCACTACCTGCCATTCCGCATATACTGCCTACACAGTGGTATGCACCTACATGTGGCACTATTATAAGTATGAAGGTACTTTTATAGAGGGATTTAAACATGTTTAAACCTTAATTTAAGTCATATCATGATGAGGATGCCCTAGAATATATGAATGTTATGTTAAGTCATAGGTGATAATTGAAGAACCATTCAATAACCCAATGACTAAATTTAGGGATATTTTCCCCAAAAATGCAAAACAAAGCACCTAATGGTTTTCTTGATGTCATATGAGGAAGTGTCACAAAGTATTGAGGCATATAATTGACTAATATTTGTATCCTATAGTAAGGACATGAACCCCACAAAGTTTTAAGGGTACAGGAGAAATGGAGATCAATTTTTGAGAAGTCTAAAATTGCATTTTTATGCACTGAGTTCCAACAGTGCCATCTATAGATTTTGGTCCCCAAAGAAACTTTCCAAATTAAGGTTGTAATAAAAACCTTGTCTCATGATTTAATAAGTATTACATGGTTTATTGAGAGTTTTCATGACCTAAGGGTCATTTCAAGGGATGACATTTTGGGTTTTGGTTCCCCAAACACACCTACAGGCTAGTTGTAGGGTCACCATGAAGAATAGGCTAGATAACCTTGATAACAGACTTATTTCCAAGCATGAAAGTAAAAATGAAGCTATATTATGGTGTATATATCTTAAAATAGGGTTTAATTCTCATCAACAAGGCTTAGATCATATATAACACCTATGGGACCTCTCACAATCAACTGTAGTTGACTGTGAGAGGCAAAGAGCAAAGGGAGTGTGTTTGATGAGGCCTAGCCTATACAAGGTGGAAAAAATGGATACAAATAGGTGTGAAATAAAACTAAGGGATTATATATAGGTTTAAAACATTTTTTTAAAATCTTAACCATGCATTTTCATCTACAGGTGCAATGTATTTGAGCAAAACATAGTCAAATAATAGAACCTAGTCTTGAGAGTTCAAGGTATGAGGGGTACATGAAAGGTCAGAGTAGTGAATGGAGATTGGAACATCCCCATAATGAGAATTAAAACATTTATTAATTATTTACATGAAAAATATTTCATATAGGAGGGGCTATAATCCAACATACATAGTTCATATCAAAGCACTATGCACAGTCCCCTTTTGTACTAACTTTTTTTGGTTTTGTAGAAGTTGGGGGTCTATTGACCTGATAAAGGGTCTAAAATTGGTATATATCACCTTTATAAGTTCAATAATTACCTAAAACATTAATTTTATTTTATTAAATAAGGTAAGTTCCCTCTATTTTATCTCAAATAGAGGGCACTCCCCTTATGCACAAACTGATAGGCTTTGAGGAATAACAATGACCAAGTGAGCTAGAGGCTGATTAGACATGGAAAGAAGGATTAAAAAGTTTTAAAACATTAAACCAAAATTAAAATACTTATTTATAAGGATGGAACTAAACAAGGAGGTCTAAAACACCAAGGTTGCAGTCAGACTCACTAGGTAAGGTTTAGGCTTAAAGTTCAAATGAAAGGTCAAATTCAATTTTACCATGAGATGGGAATTTCAACCTATTGGTACATTTTTTTAGGGTCTTTAAAAACATGTAAAATCTATTTTAATGAATACGAATCACAAGGAAGTCATTTTTGGGCTCAAAGGCAACATTAGGCCTATGTAAAGCAAAGGAAGAACTCGATAGGCCAAGTTGAAGTGCTCACATATTTCATAAGACTTTGCATGGAGGCCAAAGACATTTAGAGGTGTTATTAGGGATACTAAACAACCTTATTGTGTAAATTTTTTTTAATTTTAATGTCCCATATTTATGAATGAAGCTTAAGAGGGTAAAATAGGCCTAAACCCTTACTAAACCCTTGGAATGACCAATTTGAGGAAATGGAGATGGAAAACTACTCTAATGGCATAGTTTGCTTAGGATGATGATTAGAGGTTTTATAAGAATATTTCAAGATCCTTTCCATCCTCTTGAGTTGTACAAAATTTTATAGATAGGGTACAAAATGTAGACACCTAAAACTAGCCACCGATAACCTCCAAACATGATTTTAACCAATTTCTACCAAAATGCACAATTTGGCCAAAAAACACTACAACACTCTAATTAATGCAAACCTATTATATTCAAGTGTCAATTTTAGCCATAGTTTCACTAAATGAGGTAATGCAATTTATGAAGCAGCTAACTTTGATCAAATCATTTTGAGTCAAAATGACATTTTTGCAACTAGGTGCTCTAAATTGCTCTTTTCTACCAAATTTCTTACGTGAGACATGTACCTTTGTTATTTTATGTTGGTATCATCATAAATGGTAATACGGTTCTAATGCATCATCAATTCGAATCCAATCAAATTTTGAGCCAATAATAAGACATTCTAACCAATTTGATTAATATGTGTACTAAGGGCCAAAATTTGCATCAAATTTCCCTAATCATGTTTAAAAGCTAATTAATTCAAGTCATGAGCCTAATTAAGAATTCCATGGAGCTTTTTGAATATTAATTTTTAGAAATCAATATTGAATATCTACATCCTGAAATGATATCATTTTTATGGGGTGGCATCCATAAGCCATAAATGCATAAAATATCAGGATTAAGCCACCTCATGCCTCGTTAAGACCCTCTCGTGCCTCATCAATGCCTCCCATTCCTCATAAATTCCCCTTCTTCCCAAATCATGATGAGGGTATTTATGGATTTTGTTTTCATAATTATATTTATTCATGGCCACACATCTCAATCTTGAGATGGATAGTCATGGTTGATCTTAAACCATTTTGAAACTTTATAAATAGAAAAGCCATGAAGATGAATTTGAATCTATCTTGGTGTAAACTTATAATGCAAAATAATTCCAAAATTCATTTCTATTAGTGTTATAATTCCAAATTTTTTAGCCAATCCAAAGCTAAATCCATCACAAAGGTGCCAAGGAGAAGAGGAGATAGCCAAGCCTCCTTTGATGAAGACTCATTGAGTACAAGCCGAGCAAGCCACTTCAACAATCTATTTGGAGCATCCAAGGAAGGTGAATTATTTTTTTGTATTTGCATTATATTTATGTTTCTCATTTGGTTTTTTTAATATGCTCCCCCCTTGAAATAGGCTTAGGGTGTTTGCTTAGTGTGCTCTTTGTTTGAATTTGATTTCATTCACTAACACCATACTAATCTCCCCCTATTACAATTTTATGTTCATAAATGGCATGCTTGGTAGAACCTAGCCTCACAAATTTAATCAAATTGCACCTAAAAACAAGCTACTAATCATTGTCATGTAGTATCTTGAAGTGTGGGGGCCAAGAAGGTAAGAATTTGAGCAAAAATCTATTTTTTTTAAGTCATGGTTTTTTTCTCAAGACTGTCTAACCCAACTCAACTGTGTAACCCAACTCACCCTGACTCCCCCCAAATCAACCCTAACTTGACCCCAACTCACCCTGACTCAACCCCAAATTAATCCCAACTTGACCCCAACTCACCCTGACTTATCCTAACTTGACCCTGACTCACCTCAACTTGAACCCATCTTGACCTGACTCACCCCAACTCGACTGCCAACCCAACTCACCCTGACTCACCCCAACTTGACTTCCAACATAACTCTCTTGTGTAACCCAACTTGCCTATGTAACCCAACTTGACTATGTGAAACCCAAGAACTCATTTTTCAAAAGTCCTTATCTCATCCTCTAAAGTGCTTCAAAGCAAGGAGTCATAATCTTCTTTTTGCAAGGCCAAGGCAGCATTTAAACACCATTTTACTTTTTTAGACTAAGAATACAAATCATTTTGGACATTTAAAATGAATTAGTCTAATCAAACACTTCAAGTTCGGCTTCAAACAAACATGCTAAAACATACATATTTAGACTTTTG
This sequence comes from Torreya grandis, assembly GCA_037957365.1. Classification (NCBI taxonomy): domain Eukaryota; kingdom Viridiplantae; phylum Streptophyta; class Pinopsida; order Cupressales; family Taxaceae; genus Torreya; species Torreya grandis. Next base: position 150,318 of record JARHVA010000900.1, read on the forward strand.
GGTTTAAAATGAACATAGTTATGTTTTGTCTTATTTTATTTATCAAAAATATCTCAAAATTTTCAAGTTAGCTATTAACATATTCCAAATATTTCAATTGGTGTCTAAACAATTAACCTAGTCAAATATTAACATGTTGTCAATCTTGTTCAAATTATCTAATTGGGGTCTAAAAAGAACTTAGTTTGTTTTTATGCCATGAATGTTTATCAAGTTTTTACAAGTTTAATCAAATGCCAAAAGGTCCAAAATTCACAACACATTTCATTTGGTGTCTTAAAATGAACATATCATCATGTAGTTTCATTTCTTTTGCAAACATTTATTTATCATGCCTTGTTTGTTTATTGCTTATTTTCATGAGAAGAGTTGTGCGTGTATGCTCTCTTATCCATCTCCTTTAGGTAAATTTTGGGATGAAAAGTGCCAAAAAAAATTTGGATGGTTTGCAATTATTTCTATTTGCACATGTTACAGCCAAGGGGCTAGTAATGAACCTAATCAAACACTTTCAATTTAATGCAACAAAATTAACATCACTTTAATTATTTGTAACCTTATTTGTTGATTGCGTGTTTTAGTGAAAAGAGACGTGCGTGTCTACTTTCCCATCCATCCCCTTAAAGGAAATTTTGGAATTAAAAGCATTATTTCATCTTACTTTGAGCCTAGTCCAAGGCATACAAAAAACATCATTTAAAGCACTCCACAAAAACTTGTAATAGTATTGGGTGATCCTGAGGCGACCATAAAATCTTTCTATTGTGTGATTTATTTCATGCATCTTGGCTTATGATGGACATTTTATCACCTCCCATAAGTTCTTTAAGGAAGCATTGACCTAGGATTTTATCACTCAACATCGTCTTCAACCCCTCTCCATGGGGGGTATATAAATTGGGATCATCCCACTGGGATTAGAGGTTTGAGTGGTTAAACCACCTCCTAATGCTAGAGCTAAGACTAGGATGTATGAGCACATTAGACATCACACTACACTGAGAAAATAATGGATGTAGTGGTTGTAAAAAGGGCTAGACCTTTTTACAAAAAGCTAAGTGTTGTAGACCCAAATAACATGAGTTTCTCTTGAATTTTGACATGAAAGTCTTGTTCATCTGATACACCTAGAATTCTCAAAAACCAATTAGTTTAGTTAATCCCACTTTGCCATACCTTGTCAATTTAGGGTTTAAGATGATTAGTTAGTTGGTTTTTCCTTGTCTTAGATTAATTAGTTTTTGTGTGGAGTCAAAACTTAGTGTTAACAAAATAACATAACTAAACACATTGTCCCCAAATTTATTTGAACAAGGAAGTGTTATGCTGCCCAAGTGAAAAACATCTTTTTTCTTGTTCAAAATTATCATCATACACTTTGTGTCATATCTTCCAATTTGGTGTAGTTATGCTACCCATTTGAGTCTATACCTTTTACCACATTTTTTTTAAGTCCCTCAATAATAGTTTAAATTCAAAATTTGACTCTTATAAGTTTTAAAGGTTTATGTGTTAAATTGGGTTTGCCACTTTACACTTGACTTGTTTTAACTTGAGATTAATTTCCAATTTGAATTGAGGGCCATTTTTAGACTCAACATCATTATCATCATTTTCTAAGACTTAAGTCATCTCGCATGTTTACTAATGCTTTGATTCCTATACTTTGACTACCCATCCTATTTTTCCATTTGTCCATTTGATAACACACTCATGCCTTAGAGAATTTGTTCAACTATATATGTAGGAATAATTTGAGTTGAGGAGGGTAATGTTGCATTGCCAAAATTATGTTGGAACCATTTTGCCTTAGAGTTTTTGAAATAAGCATTTGCCACATCTTTTGAGTATTTTAGCATTGTTACACTACTCAAATTATTTTGATACTTGTTTCATAGACCTATTTGCATAGAATCCTAGCCTGTCCAAATTTCAACTATTTCAAGTTTCATTTTAGAATCATTGTCTATCAATATTACATCGTTCACCTTTGTTTATCTTATTCATCAAAATAACCTAGGTTTTTGCCATTATTTGGGAGAAAATAAACTATCTCCAAGTGCCTTTTGTTTCATACCTCATACTTGTCGATCAAGTTTTTACGACCAAGAGTCAAATGCATAATTTTTATTATAAGTGTTTCAAATCTATTAGATTAAATATATCATCTTTTAAAACTCCAGATTTTGACATCATTTGGCCAAAATTCCTCACACACACACTTTTTTTGAGCCTAGATTTTGATGTCATGTTTGTCTAAAAGACCTAAAAACTTTCATTTTTCTTAGATTAGACTAATTTGAAACACTTTGACCTAGAATTTGGTATTTCAATTTATGGTCCTTTTACTTGACCTTTTTGTGTGAGACGTGTAGCATTCTAAACTTGACATTATACTATTTTGTCACGAGTCATTGCATCAACCTTTTTGGATATACCTATCCATCTTTTTGACCAAGTTAAACCAAGTTTGAAAATCTTTTTTAGACATCTCTTTTTTAGAGTTTACATAGATTTTTTTTATGCAAAACATTCACTATGGATCTCAACATGTCTTCTTAAACTTGTAGTGGCCTCATGTATAATCTAGGATTTAGTAATATAGTTTCACAAGAACAAATGGTTCAAGACCCTTATGTGGATAATGTTTCTTATGAGACAAAAGCCTATCCATCTTATAATGCTCAAATAGGGGCATAGAACCAAGACCCTTTGGACCATTACTTGGTAAACATGCCTCCTTACTCGAAGTAAGATCAAGCACAAAGAGTAATACCTAGCTATGGTACCTACTATTGAAGAACCTTTTCCTCAATAACCATACTATGTTACTACACCATCCACGTATGATCCTTATCTATTTGAGTGTCACTTATTGGAGAACAAAGATGAGATTTTGGTTAGAGCCATAGAGATAGGGGCCAAGTTTCTAGCAGATTTACCACATGAGAATTTTCCAAGTCTAGTAATAATGCCTCATAACATACTATATAATCAATAGTATTATTTTAGTAATCCTTTAGCTCTAGTCCAAATAATGTATCAGGACCCTAGTATGCTTATCAAAGGTAAGGATCCCATGGAGGATCAGTTTGTATAGATGTAGACATCATACCAAACCTACTTGAACCTAATACACAATTTCAATTAGATGACCATGTTAAAAGAATTGACTAGTCAAGACTTAGTTCCCTCAATAGGAGTGTTAAAATAATTAACTAGTCAAGACAATCAAGGTAAAAATCCATTCATACAGAACACTTCAGTCAACAAATTTTCATACCCCAACCATAGAAGAAGTTTCTTCTGCTTCTATACAAAATAGTGGCTAAAATATAGTAAACAATGTGAAAGTAACATACAATCCAAACTAAAGTGGTGTAAGTATATACACAATCAGTACACAATCAAGTGTACCTTTAGTTAACACCTTGAGTAGTTCTCCAAATCAGGGAGTATGAGTCTCTACATCTCAAACTCAACCAGCAACTATTACTAATCCTCAACCAACTGCTTCTTCAAGCACTCAACCAACAAGATTAGGCAATCAGTCAACAACCAATGCCATGCCTCAACAACAAAATGTGATAAATTTTACTCAATAAACAACAAGTAACATTCCATAATGGAAATCATAATCCAACATACTGATCTAGAAAATGTAGAACACATTTCCACCTCAACATGGGGCAACCAATGTTTCACCTCGCCAAGTAGTAGTGAACATACCTCTTCCCTCATAGACCAATAAACTAGATCAAAGATAAATGATGTCTAATCAAAAACATATGAATATTGGTTAATGATAGATGTTGAATCTTTAAAAATCATGGGATTCATGCAACAAAAAGGTTCTAATGTTCCTCAAGTGCCAATTAGGCAACCTTTGCCTTTTGTGCTAAGTGTGCCACTAGTTCAATGATAGGGTCTTGGTTCACAAGTACCCCCTCAATAATAAGTTTTGATTAGTTAGTAGAAAGTCCCTATTCAACCCTAGTAGGCACAATATGGACATATCCCTCTACCTCAACCTCAAAATTCCCAAAACCAAACCTACTTACTTAACCCAAACTAGAATATCGCACCATAGTACATGGAATTTCAACAAGCAAATTGTAATCTATGTATGCATATTCTTGGTCCATTACCTAACCAAACCAATGTATCCTAGTAAATACTTACATCATACCCCAATCAAGTTCTCCACTTGTTACCACTCAACCATCTACCCAAGCCAATATTCCACCTCAAGCCAATGTTCCCTCTAGTTTCCTAACCCAAAAATTGCAATAAATAAAGGATGTGATTACTACCATCCAAGCTGGGAAATAAATTAAAAATTTTAAGTTAGATGATGTGTGTTCTTATCTATAGATACCATTTCCTATAGAATATGAACCACAAAAATTTTAAAAATACAAGGGGAAAGGTGATCCCAATGCTCATTTGACTAAATTCTTTGTTGCATGTTAGCCAGTGGCATATAACAACATATACCTTTTTTTGTTGTTCCTAAGGAATCTAGCAGGACAAGCCTTAGTGTGGTTTTTAAAATTTCCCAAGAATTTTGTATCCAATTTTGATGATCTTTTAGACAAGCTTGTGTAGTAATTTTCATACAATCTCAAGCATGAGATTTCTTTGGTCAACTTAACACAAGCCAAGTAGAAATTTGATGAGAGATTTGAAAGTTATCTATAGCGATGGAGATCCCTTACAATCATTCACCCATAGTTTACCAGATAAATAATTAGTTTTTTGTGTTTACTAAAAATTTGCACTATGAGATATCTTATCATTTGGAACTAAAGTGTGCACATGCCTTTAAGGAGATCATTGATAAAGGTTTATTAATCGATCATGACCTCATTAAAAAAGGGATCATCAATCTCACCTCATAAAATTAGAATCAAGGTACCAATCAGTGAAATGGTCAAAACCAACATCCAATCTAAGCACAAACATCACAACTGACATAGGCCAATAACCAAGATACACCAAAGCAATTCAATTGCAATAAGAATGTTGTGGGAAATGGAATAACTGAGTCACATCATATCCAAATGGTGTAAACACCATCTGCTCAACCATCACTACATTTCCATATTACTCCTACCACACAACCTCTTTAGTAGCAACAACGTGCACCATAAATGAAATATCCTAGGCCCCCACAATAGACACAACCACCTTTACCATTGCAAGTCCCTCCTCTAAGGAGAACAATTCATACTCACCACATTTTTAGTGACCTTGGAGAGTCTATTAAATCTATGTTTCAAAAAATCATCACCACTAATATTATTAGTTGGCTTATATCAAAATATTATCCTTAAGGTATTCTTTATCTTGATAGGTAGCGTGAAAATGAATTTTGTGAATATCACCGTGTCAACATGCACAATTTGTGAAGGTGTGTGAAAATTAAACATTTGATTTAGAATATGTTGGAGAATGGAGAGATAACATTGGGTAATGGTGTTTCCACTTCTAATTAGACCCTTGGAATCTATTAAAACCCCTTTCCCCAACATAACAACTAGCCACAATAGCAATAACAATAGTAAAAACAACAACACCGACTAGTGCAACAAAAAAATCAATAGTATTAAAATAAAAGGCGGAACCAATAGAACTAGTAGAACCAAAAACAAAATCAATAATGCCAGAATAATGGATATAACCAAGGTCAAAAAAATAATAACCAATAGACTTACCATGCAGTTGCATATGAATACAACAAGGTTGTATGTCATATTATAGGAGGTCACATTAATACCATTTCTATTAATCCTAGACAAAATTCTAATTAGATGAGACCATTGCTAACCATACAAAACCAATCTAATCACTTGGGTAATCTTTCCTTAACCTAGGACCACACACAGGTGAACTAGTAAATAGGGATTCCTACTGTTGGACCTTATGCTGATAACTCATCCTTACCCTATGACCATGCACAAGTGCACTAGTAACTGAGACTTGTCCTATCTGGTCCCACACCATCACCATCATTTGTTAGCAAACATGGTCTTGTATTTTATCCTGATTATGTAATCATAACTTGGAGGTCAAAGATTACCATATGAGGACCACAACCACCTTCCCATCACCTAACGATCTATTAAACATTATAATAAGCCATTTAACACTGACCAAGAGAAGAAATTTGACATTGTGGAACAATTACAAAAGATGCATGCACAAATCTCCATATTAGATTTGTTGCATCCATTAACAATCCACAAACATTTTGAATGACTTCCTGAGCCAATCCACTATTTCAAATGCCATATCCCCTAATAAATTCCAAGCTCTGGTTGGACACCTAGCTCCAACCCAAAAAGTCACTTTCAACCAAATTAATATGTCATCCCTTGGCATATTGCATAATAACCCATTATACATTGAAGTTTGCATAAAGTAGCATGAAGTGAAATGTGTCCTTATAGACAATGGATTAGGTCTAAACATAGTGTCTCTTAAGCTCATCAAACTTCTCAGTGACATAATGGTAGATCTACAAGTAAAAATAATAACCATCAAAGCCTATGATAATAAGGAAAGAGAATCATAAGGCACCATCTATTTACCAGTTATCCTTGGGACTTTGACCCATGATACACTTTGCCATGTGTTTGATCTTGATTTTTCATACAATATGCTTTTGGGAAGACCTTAGTTACATGAAATTCATGCAGTCCCATTGATGTTGTACCAATGTATCAAGTTTTCCCATTTAGGGATGAAAGTTTGTATACCAGGAGATTTGCATCCTTATGATCACTACAAGCACCTAGAGGCCAAGTTAAAAAGTTATAATTATTGCTTTAGCATGAATCCAGTGGCAAAACAATATAAGGTAAAAGTAATACTCCTTAATTTTTCAAAGGATAACTACATTGATCCTAATACCCTTGATTCCCTTTCCCACATGCCACCTCTTAAAGTATCCAATCATTTTACTATCTCACCTAATGGCCCAGGGGAGTATGTGACCCATGATACCTTTCATATTGCAAACCTTCCACCAAATCCAAAGTCCTTCGGAAGACCTAAATATAAGCCACTTCATCCAAAATGGAAATAAAAGAGCAAAGGTAAAGCACTTGTCACATTTGTACCAACATCTGGCCTAGAACTAGACCCTCTTGAAAGGGATGAATCATGGTTGTAAAATGACAACCAATTTGATTGTTAAAAGAAAGTAAAGGATCCTATTCCTAATAGGATCATGAAGAATCAAGACTATGAAGGAGGAGTCCTCAAACCTAATCAACATGGAACACTTGAGCCAATTTCCATGACCAAATACAAAAGACTCTATCGACTTGGATTTAAACTACCTGGGGGTGATTCCATATACCTTACTCGTGTTCCATCACCATTGACTAGTGATGAAGATTATGACAATGAAGTATAATCTGATCACAACCTTTATGATGACCTAGCCGAGACCCATTTGTTTGACACCAATTCCATTTGTACCCTTAGCCCAGTCATTCATCACAACCCACTGCCATTTTATTATCCCTAATTAATAGAATAGGACCAACAAAAGTCCAACATACCAATTGATGAATTTTAAAATGATGAGGCTTTCTATGATTTTCTCATCCTTAGAGATAATGTTTCATTGGGGGACCATAAATCAGGGTTCTCAATCAAGTTGGATTGTGAGGCCTATTTTAAAGAGTGGGTGAACATCCTTAGACAAAAACAAATAATTAAAACATTGAGGTCCCAAAGTGAAAACCTCTTTGAGGCACTTTCTAACCAAGGTAAAAGTAAAGAAAAAGTCCAGTCTAATGGTGAAAACCTATTTCAGGTGCCATTAGATTGGGGTGTTCAAATTTCTTCAACCATAGTTCAAGAGACCACCAATGACAAACTTGTATGTGAGTCTGAGTTTAGTTTTGAAGAGCAACAATATTTTTATCAAATCATTTAGGAGTTTCTAATAGTTTTTATTACATGACCAAACCTTTCATTGGGGTACTTTGATTCATCATGCTTGGGTGAACTTAAAGAGCCAGTCCTAACAAAGGACTATAATATTGCTAACCAATTTAAATCTTTGCCCACTATCCTTGAAGATGGTTCAACCCTTCTAGTGGAAGATATAATAGAGGTTAACATTGGGTCCCCAGATGACCTAAACTAGATCAAACTAGGCTCTTCCCTTATTGAGAAGGAGCATGAAGTCCTTACAGCCCTTTTAAGGGATTTTGTAAATATTTTTGCATGGGCATATTCTAACATGACAGGTTTGAACCCCACCTTGGTTTTGCACCACCTTATGGTCAATATTTTTGCCAAACTAGTAAAACAAAAGTTGTGTAAGATGTATCCTCATATTATTGTATTAGTAAAGAAAGAGTTGGAGAAATGTTTAGAATCAAAATGCATTCAACCCATTGACTACTTAGAGTGGATATCCAATGTTGTACTAGTTAGAAAAAAGCCAAAAAAAATTAGAATCTATACTGATTTCTATGATATAAACAAAAATTTCCCTAAGGATAACTTTCCATTAACAAACATTGACATGATCATCGACTCCACAGTGGGTTATGCAATGCTTTCATTAATGGACAAATTTTTGGGATACAATCAAATTAGAATAACACTAGAAGACCAATATAAAATAACATTCACCACTCTATGGGGAACATTCTATTATCAAGTTATGTTGTTTGGTCTTGAGAATGTAGGGGCCACCTACCAAAGATCCATGACCATTATATTTCATGATATGATGAATGATATTGTTGAAGACTATGTTGATGACATTTTTAGTAAATCAAAGACCAAGGTTGATCACCCAATAGTGCTACATAGAATATTTGAAAGGATATATGAGTACAAAGTTAGACTTAATCCTAAGAAGTGTGTCTTTATAGTCACATTAGGAAAATTACTAGGCTTCACTCATCAAGGCATTGAAGTTGATCTAGCAAAAGTCCAAGCTATAATAGAGATGAAACCATCAATTACTTTGAAGTAGATCCATAGTTTATAGGGTAAAATCCAGTCCATCTAATGCTTCATATCATAATTAGCTTATAAATGTCATCCTTTTATGCATATTTTGAATAAAGGCATCACATTTCACTGGGATGATCACTGTTAAATAGCTTTTTAGTAGCTAAAATATTATCTAGAAAATCCACCTATTTTGTTGCCACTTATGTCGATAAATCCATTCTTGTTGTATCTATCAGCTAATGATAATACCTTAGAGGCACTTTTGGCTCATCATGATGAAAATGGAAAAGAGCATGATGTATAATATTTAATCCATACACTATTCATATATGAACATAATTATACACCCATAGAAAAAGCATGTTTATCCATTGTCTTCATAGCTCAAAAATTATACCATTACATGTTAAATAATAAGATGATGGTTATTGTAAAAGTAGATCCGCTCAAGTATCTACTATCTAAAATAGATTTACAAGGCCACATGGCTAAGTGGATCATGCTTCTTAGTGAGTTTGACATCGAATATGTCAATCAAAAATTTGTTAAGGGGCAAGTTCTTGCAGATCAACTTGTTGAAGCACCCCTTGCTGATATAGAGCCATTGACATTCCAATTTCTTGATGAATCCATCATGACCATCATTGACACACCTCTTGAGGAGCAGCACTAGAAGCTATATTTTGATAGATCATTCACAAAACATGGATCAAGGGCATGCCTTTTATTTATTATACCACAAGAGGATTTAATCCCTAAATCATTCAAGATCAATTTTCCTTATACCAACATGGTTGAATATGAAGCACTTGTTGTAGGGCTTCACCAAGTGGTACAATGAAACGTATCTCATCTCAAGGTTTATGGTGATTCTTAACTAATCATCAATTAGGTTATAAACTATTTTCAAACAAAAGATGACAAGCTTATTCTATATAAAGCCATGGTTGACACTCTCAAATGACAGATTGCCGACATTCAATTTGAGCATATACCAAGGGAAAGTAACATAACCATAGATGCTATGGCCACTATTAGATCTCTAATTCAACAAATAGACATAGCTAAAGAGTATCATTTCCTTATCGATAACTTGTTAGAACCAACTCACGAACCTTCAACCATCATGATGATTTGTGATATTGTTGGTCTTAGTTTTATCTAGTACTCAAACCTTTACAACTACCTCCATGACCAAGTTTTACCACTAGACCTATCCCAAAAAACAAACCAAAGCCTTCATCCACCAAAACAATCATTATACCTTACTTAGATCAACCCTCTATTGCCATAGTTTTGATGGAACTCTATTTCATGATTTAACTTCAGTAGAATCTACACTAGCATTATGGGAAGTTCACGAAGGCATATGTGGAACCCACACAAGTGGGGTCATCTTGTCCAAAAATCTCTTGCATACTAGTTATTATTAGCCCATGATAGATGCAGATGTAATTGCATATGTAAAGAAGTGTGACAAGTGTGAAAGGCATGCCAATCTGATTCATGCCCCAACCAAGACTTTGAAACCAATGCTGACACCTTGGCCATTTGCTACATGGGGACTTAACCTCATTTATAAGATCAATCCCACCTCATTTGATGTCCATAAACATATCCTTACTACCATTGGATATTTAACTAAATGGGTTGAAGCTATACCCCTCACTTACGTGACTAGAAAGCAAATTTCCAAGTTTATCTTCAATCATCTCATTTGCTGCTACAGTATCCCCTCTGACATTATATCCGATAATGGAATATCGTTCAAGAATAGGGATGTCGACAAGCTATGTGCCAAATACAACATCACATAGAATTTTTTTATGATATATTACCCTCAAGGCAATGGCCAAGCTAAAGCATCAAACAAAACCATTGTCAATATTCTTAAAAACATTATCAATGATGTTGGTCATAATTGGCACCTTCAGATATTACATGTCATCTTGGCATACCATACCAATCACCATACACCCATAGTGGTCACTCGATATTTACTTGTTTATGGTATAAAATCCATCCTTCCCATTGAGGTTGAGTTTCCATCTCTACACATCTCTTTTAAGCATGTCCTAGATGATAATGACTATCATGTAGCTCACTTACAAGAACTAGAGTTACTTGATGACAAATGCATGAATACGGTGAATAATCTACAAGCCTATTAGAACTAACATTGAGGCCACTACAATTGATATGTGAAACATAGATAAATTGAACTTGGTGATCTTGTCCTAAAAGAGAGCTAGAAAAAATACCACAACTAAAAAGAAGCATAAAGTTAAGTTCAAACCCAACTTGGTTGGTCCTTTCATCATTATAAAAAAATTTAGAAAAAGAACATGCAAGCTAGCCACACCAAATGGCTACAAACTTGATGAACCAATGAACATTATCCACCTCAAGAGGTACTACACTTGAATGACTTGGTGTATTGTCTATAAGGATCATGTTAAGTTGTATCATTTTATCAATCTTCTTTGTACTATACCATTTTATCATCCTATCATCCTACTAACCTATCACTTTTCATATCACATGTCTATTTTACCATACCTTCCCTATCAATCAAGTTCATCTCTCCCTCCCTACCTAGCCCTATGACCTTGGTTTTATTCCATTAGGTTCCATCATCACTTTTGGCAAGAGGATTTAGATTCAGTTTCATTAGTTATTTCACACATTCCAGATAGAGCTAGTATTTTGGAGTAGTTAGATAGACATTTGGTAGTTTCATCCTTCATTTCTTATTTCATTCTCTCTCATTATCTTGATCCTAATTATAACTACTTATGGGTAAATTAGTATCATTGACCTATGTCCTTATATCCTAGTCATAACCACCTATAGGCAAACTATGAGCAACAGTTATTTATTATGCCTTGACCATACCAATTATCCATTCTCTATGTTGTACTATGTCATCATACCAACTATGCCTATTTTATTTGAATTGGTTGCTACATCAATCAAATTTTTCCACTGTAAGGCATAACTATAGTGACTTGAGGTCCTACTTTAGGACTATGTAGGTAGTGCTCGATACTTATTGAGGTTAGCTCACTCACCCTTTCGACCATGCTCTCATCATTTTGAGAGAAACTTAAGCCATGCTATCACCATCTTATGAGCAACCTAATCCACACTCTCACCATTTTTTGAGTAACCTAAGTCATGCTCTCACCATTTTATGAGTAACCTAAGCCATGCTCTCATCATTTTATTAGCAACCTAAGCCATGCTCTCACTATTTTGTGAGCAACCTAAGTAATGTTCTCTCCATTTTATGAGATTGGATCATTAATTATCTCTTCATTCTTTGATCGAGTTGAGATACCTAAAAAATTCCAAAAACATATGTAAAACCATTAGAAAAAATAAAAAAACATTGACCTCTTCTTTGATTTAAGGATTGTAGGAACCCTTACTAAGTCACAAGCCAATCACTTGTCACTTAGCTTCCCCATCCTTTTTGGCCATTTTTTCTCATGCACTTGCCATTTTTCAAGACATTTCTATTCTTCTATCTCATCCATCATGTTTATTTTCATCCATTGTCATTCTCTTCCCATTCCCTAGGAGAACTACAATTGGCCTACAGTTTTTGTAGAATATTGCATCCATGGAACTATGTAGGCAGCGTCTACTTACCTAGTGCATATGAAGACAATTCAACCACCCCATTCCTTTCTTCTATTCTCCCATCATTTTTTTTTGATAAGTTGTCGCCTATTTTCTAGGGACAATATTTGTCTTGTTTAAGTCATGTTGTTTGTATTAACATTAGGACTAACCATTTTTTGTTTCTTTGTTTGTTTGTTTCTTTCTTTCTTTATTTATTTATTTGTTGTTTGTTTGCCTATTTGTTTGCTTATTTACACTATTGACTTGATTCAGTATATGTGCATTCATTGGGTGATTCTTTGTGCATTTATACTTGAATCTATCCATATTCATGTGTTTACATTGTCATCATGATTTTTATCATTGGTGCATTATTTTCCCTTGAATATTGGATTTAGAGAGTCAGCCCTAGTGCATATTTTGGCCTAGTCCTCATATTATTATATCATGAGGCTCATCATCAAGTACTACAACAAATATTAGATTCATGAGGTCTATTTAGCAAGGGTGGTATCAACATCTCCTTGGCACCAACAATCCCAATCATATCCCAAACAAAGTAGTTAAACAATGAAAAGACATCAACATTTTTTAGTTCATATGAGCATCTCCCTACTACTAGGTTGTCCTAACATATTTATTCTCTATATAAAGTTACCCACCTCATATTTTTTTATCATCAACCAATCAATTATGTTTGTCATAATCGAGGTCCAATGATTATAACCGCCTATGGGTAAACAATTATACACCATCCCACCTGTATTTCTCAATGATTATAACTACCTTTGGTCAAATCATTGTGTTGTCACCAAATTTACTTTCTTTTGCCCAAATAGGGGCATGTTTTTATCTTGTTTATATGTCCTAACTAGGGCAGCTCTATCTTCTCAATGATTATAACTGTTGGGCAAATTATTATGTTATCATACCACATTACCACTATTGGGGTGCAATGCTTATAACCACCTTTGGGAAAGCCATTGTATACTGTCCCACTTGCATTCTCAATAATTTTGACTACTTTTTCAAACTCATTGTGTTTTCACCCCATCATCTTTATTTCTTTGGTCCCCTCATTTTTCTTCTTTATTTTGAAGGGACCGTTTGCTAACCTACTTGTCCTAACCATTCCCTCGAGGGGGCGTTATATAGTTCATCAATTTTCATTGAAGTTATAAGCATATAGGACCTTTTCATTCTTTTAGAAGACATTATTGTGTTTATATCTTGAAATGCCTTCCCAAATAGGGGAAAATTGTAGACACCTAAAATTGGCCACTGATAACCTCCAACCAAGCTTTTGACCAATTTCTATCAAAATGCACAATTTGGCCTAAAAACACTAAAACACACTAAATGATGTGAACCTATTATATTCAAGTGCCAATTTTGGCCAAAGTGTCACTAAATGGGGTAATGCAATTTATGAAGTAGCTAACTTTGATCAAATCATTTTGAGTCAAAATGACATTTTTGCACTTTGGTACTCTGGATTGCTCTTTTTTACCAAATTTATTGCACGAGACACGTGCCTTTATTATTTTTCATTGAAAACATCTTAAATGGTAATACATTTATAATGCATCTAACATCAACTTCTAATTCTAATCTAGTCAAATTTGAAGCTAATAACAAGACATTTTAACCAATTTGATTAATATGTGCACCAAGGGCCAAAATTTGCATCAAAATTGCCTAATCATGTTTAAAAGCTAATTAATTCAAATCATGAACCTAATTAAGAATTTCATGGAGCTTTTTGAATATTTATTTTTGGAAATAAATATTGAATATCTACATCATCAAATGACATCATTTCTATGGGGTGACATCCACAAGCCATAAATGCATAAAATATCAAGATTAAACCACCCCATGCCTCATTAAAACCCTCTCATGCCTCATCAATGCCTCTCATGCCTCATAAATGCCCCTTCTTCCCAAATCATGATGAGGGTATTTATGAATTTTATTTACATAATTGGATTTATTCATGGCCACGCATCTCAATTTTGAGATGGATTGTCATGGTTGATCCTAAAACATTTTGAAAATCTATAAATAGAATAGCCATAAACATGAATTTTAAGCTATTTTGATGTAAACTTATAATGCATAAATAATTCAAAAATCCATAAAAATTAGTGTTATAATGCCAAATTGTTGAGTGAAGTCAAATCCAAACCCATCACAAAGGTTCCAAGGAAAAGAGAGGATAGCCAAGCCTCTTTTGATGAAGACTCATTGAGCACAAGCCAAGCAAGCCACTTCAACAAGCTATTTGGAGCATCTAGAAGGTGAAGGATTTATTTGTCTTTGCATTATAGTTGTGTTTCTCATTTTTTTTTGTTAATATTATGATCCCTTGAGATAAGATTAGGGTGTTATCTTAGTTTGTTCTTTATTTGGATTTGATTTCATTCACTAACACCATACTAATCTCCCCCTACTGCAATCCTATATTCACACAAAATAGGGTACTTTTGACTGTTATGCAAGTTTTAAGAGGTTATGCAAGATGAAAATCACATGAAATGGAATTTTAAGACTTAATCTAACTCCCCATGTCAATTTCATGCCCTAAAACAATTCCTAAGTGCCTCAACTAGTTGTTTCATGTCAGCTAGTCAAAACCAGCATAGTGACCAAACTAGTGAAAAGGGTGGAAAACTTCAAGTGAGCTAATTTAAAGCTATTCCTAATGCCTCTAAGGCTATGTAGGGTTTTTAAAAGTGTCATCCACCCCATTTTATGAATTTTCATTTAAAATTTATGCTTTTTATAATCCAAGTGTGTAAGGTGTGTGGAAGAGGAGTTTTCTTAGACTACAGATGGTGATAGCTCATTCCCAGATGATTCCAAAGGATTGGGACTAAAACTAGTGCATGGAGAGGCATGTATAAAATCATTCCCTCTCATTTCAATCATCATAACTATCCGTAATTAGTTTTTGGATGTTCAAATAGAGGTGAATAATGAAGGTAATTTTCTGAGCCAGAATGAGAACTTTCATGGCACTTTACAAGAGTTACATGACTTGGAAAGCCACTTGTTCCTTCTAACCTTGCATGTTCCCTTCAAAATTCCTTTCTCATGCACAAGTACCTTGTTTTATTATCTTTAAAAGTGTCCTTGTGACCTTTGGACTTATCTCTTCTTCTCTCTCTCTCGAGTTCTATAAGAACTAGCCATTTTGGCCTTTGTAAATTATGCTCCACCTGAGTATAGCAAAGCCCTACTTATTTTTATACCATTTAATCAATAATAATATTGTTTTTTACCTCTTTAATGACTATTCATAGTTTGGTTTACTTAGATGTTTTATTTTGCTTAGTGATGACTTGTTTCCTTAGCGTTGTTATTTGATTCTCTCACCTATTTGTAGTTGGAAAGCTTTTTCTTACAGGGCATGTGAAGTGTTCTATGAAGTCTCAAGATTGAGTGAGTTAGTCTATTCACTAGTTCCATTCAAGGACTCTTTTCTAGTCCTCCTATCCTAAACATTCATCCATAACCTCATAATGTAATATTGATGTGAGAAGATGCAGATTGGAGAAGTGTATGTTTGGTTAGTCTCTTGGTTTCATGTGTAACATGTAGCTAGTTAGAAGTCATCAACTTATTTGGTGTATCACCCCCCTTAGGATAGTTTGATTTTAGTTTTCTCTCCCATTTCCCCCCAAAGTTTAGGTTTAGTAGTGATCTAAAATGGTACATCAAGGGAGCTAGCCCTATCTAGAGATTTACCTCATCCTTAGGCTACCCACAAGCCTACAGGTATTTCAATTGTGCCACTTGGATGAGGACAGATGATACATCTCTTTAAAGGGTGAAAATCTAAGTGATAACACTATTCATATTATTGTATCTACCACACAAGAAATTAGTCAATGTTATGTAGATCAACTTGTCACTGATTTAATGACTTATTTGGCTACAACCTCATTTAATAATGCCACATGTATAGATTAAAATCAATTACCTAAACAACTATAAAAATACCAAGCTAATCATACACATGACATAGATCCTTTAGTTCCCCCTGAACAAGTTATGCCAACAAATTCTTCACACAAAGTTCTACTTGATATGTAACACATGTTTTTCAACCATCAGGAATACATTTCTAATGTGCAATGTGTACCCAATACTTCACAACAAGTGCCATATCACTCCCAAAAATATTTCCAATAATTCACCACCCTAGTAGGTAGTGGATAATTCACAAAACATGGAACCAACTTATTCTAATTCATAATTACAATAATTGCCCCTTATAAACTATAAATGGTAACATCTTCTTTTAAACCAACGCTAGGTTTCCCAAAACTAGTAGATTCCCTATAACTCACAATAGCAAATTCTTTTGAATCAGCATCAAGAACCTAAGTATAAGTAACAAAATCCTCTAAACTAGCAATGTCATACCTATTCCTATGCACATCATAACCAACAACAAATGCCTAATCAAGCATAGAACTTAGGACATAAATTACACATTCCCAATAAGACCACATAAGGAGGATTCATTCCTACCTATACCAACCTTGACCAAACCTACTAGTCCATGAATAATCAACACAATTATCTCCTTCCACCACAAATTTATCTAAATATTCAAGTGTGGAACAAAATTTAAGAGATAGTCTCAAGGTTCAAATAGATAACCAGTCAAAGAAATACAAGTTTGATGAGATATGCCTTTATCCATTTGATCTTAGTCTTCTTTAGGTGCCCCTTCCCCCTCATTTTAAGGTGCCAAAATTTGAAAAATACAAAGGGAAAGATGACCCAAGGGAACACATACAAGCCTTATTTGTATCTTATTAGGAAGCATCTTATAATATCATATATTTGCTTCACTTGTTTCCACGTAGCTTAGGTAGACATGCCTTAAAGTGGATTATCAAATTACCTAAGGGATTAGTAACTAATTTTAATGACATGTTAGAGAAATTTGTTAATCCCTTATCTTATCACATAAATCATGAGTTGATAGTGGTCAAGTTATGTAATTCAAAATAGAGAGGAGGTGAGGGCTTTGTGACATACTTACAATGGTGGAGATTACTAGCCAGTTGCTTCCAACACAATCTACCAGATAGACAATTAGCAGACATATTAGTAGGGAACCTACATCCTGAAGTTGCTCACAACTTGAGACTTCACTGTGCTAATATGTTTAATGAAATCATCAACAAGGGGGTACATATTGAAAAATAACTCATTGACAAGGGCCTTGTCAAAATTTAATCCTAGGATTAAGCATCAAATTAGATCTCAGCATCTGCTAAAGAAACTACCATTGAAAAACCTAAGGTCTTTAACAAGAACAAGAACATGGTAGGTAACGATGTTATGGAATCATGACATGTGAAAATATTGAAAGCACTATCTACTCAAAGTACACCACAAAATCCACCACTCACTCTATAAAGGACTCCTCCACGTATAATATATTACAAAGATTGACTATATAGCAACTTAGGGGAGCCCATTGAGGTAGTATTCCAGAAATTAGTTGTTACCAACATGATTGTTTGGCCTATGCTAAAACCCTTTCCTAAGGATCAACCTAAAAATAATTGGTATCATGAAAATTAATACTATTAGTATCATCATGTTATGGTTCATGTAATTTATATATGTGTGAAACTAAGGAACATTATTGAATACTTGTTATAAAATGGAGAAATTGAGACAGATAAGAGAACTCCTAGCACCAATCAAGATAGGGGTATCTACAAAGATCCCTTTACAAAGCATAATAATCAACAACAAGAGAGTAATTAAAACTAAGGCTAGGGACATAATTAGCATCAGGCATGAGGCTCTAATTCAAATCAATTCCATAATCATAACAATAACTATAATCAAGATCATGACACCTAAACCAATAAAATTGAGTATTGTATTGTGCCACATGATTACAACAATCTCATAAGATGTATTACTAGTAATCACATCACTACCATTAATATCAAGTCATGTATACCATCCAAAATCTCCCAAAATATTGCTCCATGTATTTTAGTATTACCACACCCTTATTTAGGTAATTCTTCACTAGGATCCAACACTTCACTTGCACCTCAGTTTTTGTAGGTTACCATTCCTGGACCTCCTCCTCATTCCTCTAATTATAGTAACTCCCTCCTAACTTGAAGTTGTGTAGTTGTAAATAGATGGTGAAATTTATCATCCATATCCCTTTTCCTTCTTATAACACCAATTTTAAACCAAACCCTATATCGACTAATGCCAAACCTTCTCATCCCATTGTTGATAAACCATATAGTATGAGTGATCAACCAAGCAAAATGTTTGTGTGGATTTCTATTTTGGATCTCTTTCATATGTCTAAATTTCATAGGACCATATTGAATTATTTCCTTCAACAATCCATTGTGCCTAATGACATTAATCTTGATGGGATATTTATCCCTATGACAACAACTTACATTTGACCAGTGATATATGTCATCCTTTGGTCCCTTCCATAACAATCCCATGTACATTGAAGTTGTTATCACCCATCATAAAATAAAATGGGTTCTTATAAATAATGGTTCTAGATTGAACATAGCATCATTAAAATTGGTCCAAATATTGGGGTATATAATAATAGATATGCAGATAGATACCATCACCATTAAGGCTTACAATAATTTAGATAGAGAATCTATTAGAACCATTTGTTTACCTATCATTGTTAGGCCTCTATACCAGTCATTGATATATATTTGCCTTATAATTTTTTTCAAGGTCATCCTTGGATCAATGAAGTACAAGTAGTCTCTTCCATCCTACACCGATGCATTAGGTTCCCCCATTTTAGTCTAGAGGTCACTATCTATGATGATTTACAGCCATACCAATATTGTAAACATATATAAGCTAAGTAAAACAACTACACCTATTGTCCTAACACTAAACTGGTAGAAAATAAAGATAAGAGGGTGGTTTTTGAACCTCCCAAGTCTAATTATGTTGACCATAGTGACCTTGCTTCTACTTTTGTTGATCTATTTCCCATCACCATGTCTACCCATTTCACTTTAAAATATGATGATATTGACACATATAACATTCATAATGCATTCCAATAATAAAATTGCCTAAGTCTCCTAAGTCTACGGCCATCCTAAATCTTCTAAAAATCATGGCAGGCCCAACATGATTTGGTAAAATAAATATAAATCTTCTCTATAGTAACCACTCATAGTTTTACTTGATACATTACCCAATCAAGATTAGGCCACTATCACCAAGGTAATTTGGTTTTATAATGATTATTTTGCTAATTGATTTCAAAGTGATAAGTACCCCATACCAAATAGAATCATGGACCATTTAGACTATCAAGGAAAAGGATTGGGACCAAACACATAAGGTATTCTTGAAACTATCCCAACAGCTAGACATGTGGGGGACCGAGCTCTTAAATTTATGTTACTTGGAAGTGACTCCATAGATTTAGAGAGTGATAACACTTCATCGACTAACAACAAAACTCTCAATAATGATGTCGCATCCCATTACAGTTCCTATGATGAGCTAGCAGTTATCAATTTATTTGATTTCAATGCCATGATGACCATTATAGCCCATTATCCACTTACCCTTCATCATCCTAACCTAGTTTATGGGGACCAACAAACTTATATCATACTATTAGATGAATTTCATAATGAGGAATCTATTACTAAGTTTATGGGCCTTTGAAATAGATTATCAGTTGGTAATTGTAAACAAGGATTTAACTTCCATTTGGACCCTATTGCCTATTTTGGAGAACATGAGAACTTCCTTGGTCATGATAAAAGTAAAACATCAAGATCTTAGGATGAAAACTTCTATGAGGTGCCCTTGGGTTAGGGATTGAGTAAAGATAAAGACAAGTCTATGGTGTAGGTTTTTTCCCACTGGGTTTTGCCTACATGGTTATATTAGTTTGTTTAGGGCTCTAGAGGTCATTTGGGTTAATTGAGAAGATTAGTCCCACATTCACTAGAATGTGTGGTATCTTTCCGTCTTCAATCTATATATACACCTCTCTCCCTTTATATTTTAAATGTAGTATATTGTGTGAATTATTGGAGCATTCATGTCTTGGTACAATTTGTTTATCTTTGATTTCATTCTTATAGCTACGTGTGTTTTATTTGCATTATCTTAAGCAATACATGTCTTACATTGCATCTTGAATCAGTGCATTCATTTAGATGAACATTCCTAGAACTCATTCTGATAAAGTCCATAAGTGAAAATCTATTTTAGGTACTCTTGGATGGGAAAGTTCACCTCTCTCCTCAGAAATCACAATGTCCACCTAGTCTAAGCCTTACTATTGGTTCAACCATTAGTTCTAAAGAACATCAAGTTTTTATTGAGGTGTTTTCCAAATGGCCATTGCCTAGCATAGCTGATTCAAATTCCTCATATATGGGTGAAGGTTGTGATCAATAGGTAAGTAAAGAGGATATGTTCTCTTCATTGTCTACTATTCTTGAAGATGACTCAACATTATTGGTCAAACATACTATGGAGGTTAACATTTATACATATGATTATCCTAATATTATTTACCTAGGCATGTCCCTCATTGATGAGGAGCATGAATTCATTATTATGATTATTAAATATTTCATTTATATATTTGCATGGTCTTACTTAGACATGGCTGGTCTTGACCCTCTGTAGACACCAAAATCGTGTCGACTCCCCTGGTCATCCCCCGTCTTATTCTTCTTCGCCTATTTAACTCTTGTCGATCACTTTTTCCACCAGCCTTGACCCTGGCAGCATGTAAAAATGATCACAGAGCTAAAGCTAGACTCTATCCCCATTGTGCATCTGTCGACGATGGTCATTACCCAGCCGATGTCGCCGACATCGGTCACTTATAGGCTGACGTCGGCAATCCTGCCAACGTTGGTCACCTTACCGTTATTCGTTATCAGCTATCATTCGGTTTCCAATCGGTTTCTCAAACGGTTATCGAACCGTCTCTCGAACCGCCCCTTGCCTTCATCAGCATCCGTCAATCCATCAATCAATAGAACTAATCAATCAATCAATCGACCCCCGAACTCGAACATTCACAAAAACTCTGGTGATCAATCAACTCCAGCATTCAACCAATCTACATTCGCTTCGATCAACTTACGGCAACACTTCAACAACTTCAACCATGGCTTTTATCATGTCTTCTAGCAGGTAAGTATTTACTCTGTTTGTTTTATTTCTTTCTGGTTATTATTTGTTTGTTATTTCTATCATCTCGGATCTTCAGACCATAGTCCTAAGCCCTGAGTCCCTTCCTTACATCTCTGCCCACTATCCCAGTCTATAACTCTATCCAGACTCGACCAAAACCCCCAGACCCTGTCCAGACTCGACATTACCTTGATTAGACCTTGTTCTGACCTTGACCAGACCCTATCTCGACTCTACCAGACCTTCTGCAACTCATCCAGACTCTATCCAAAACTTGCCCCGACCGACGCTGGTCACTACCCCGACCGACGCCGGCACTTTAACCGACGTCGGCACTTTCCCTAACCGACGCCGGCACCACAGAGACCGACATCGGCGATTGCACAGAACATTTTATTTCATTATCAGGTATGCATTTTATTTTCTATCCTTTATTTCTATCATTTTATCTTTCATTTTATCTACTTTAATCCAATATTCTGCTTTTTTATCAGTGGGTTGATATCCGTCTAGGAAGTCTTCATACTTCCAGGATCAGGCTTTTGCCTGACAGCCCACCATATCTTTGACTAACGTTTTTCCGTGTTTCAGTCTCTTTTCTTTGCAGGTGTCATTCCTCCACAGCCAAAGAGGAGAATCTTCCAACGTCTGATTTTGGTGCGCACGACTTTATCAGGTATCTTCTAGCCTTGACCATTTCTTTTAGTTTCTTATTTCTTCTTTGAATGTAGAAAGCAATTTTGCATAGAAACACCCTCCATTGGTGGTACATCATCTTATTATTCATCTAGATGCCAAACTGGTCAAAAATAATTTATGGAAAAAACATCCATGCATAACCATCTTGGTCAAAAAGGATTTAGAAAATTTACTAGAGGTGGGGTTTATTCAACCACTCAACTATTTTGAATGGATCTCTAACATCATCTCATTTAGCAAAAATCCATAAGGTATTCACCTATATACTAATTTCAAAGGCATTAACAAGGCATGCCCTAAAGATTACTTCCCTCTACCTAACATCAATATGATAGTGTAGTAAAAAATAGGCTACAAAAGTTTTCCACTCATGGATGGATTTTTAGGGTATAACTAAATTAAGATTGCACCAAAGGACTAGCACAAGACTGCATTCACCACTCCATGGGGAACATTTTGTTATCAAGTCATGCCCTTTGGATTGAAGAATGCTACTAAAACCTATCATCATGCCATGATTTTCATCTTCCATGACATGATGTATGACATTATTGAATACTACATTGATGATATCTTACCTAAATCAAGTACATGTTCAGGGCATCTTGATGTCCTATGAAGAATCTTCAAAAGACTTTATGAGTATAATGTGCATCTCAACCATAATAAGTGCATATTTGGCATTATTTCAAGTAAATTACTAGGGTCCATTGTGCCACAAATATGTATTCAGGTGGATCTAGCTATGGTCAAGGCTATTTTTGAATTGCCTCTTCCATTCACATTGAAATAGCTTTGTAGCTTAAAGGGAAAAAATTACTCTATTAATTGTTTCATATCATAGCTAGCCAATAAGTGTCATCCTTTTACATACCCTTTGAATAAAGGTGTTAAATTTTAATGGGATATAGGATACAAATAAGAATTTACTAAATTAAAGACCTACTTGGATAACTCATCAATATTAACTCTGCCTACACCAAACAAACCATTGTTCTTGTACATATCAGTGATAGAATATGTGTTATGGGCACTTTTGGCCCACCATGATGATCATGGAAAGGAACATGCAATATACTATCTTATCTAGACATTAGTAACTTTTAATCATAACTATTCACCTATGGAAAAGGCTTATCTTGTAATGGTGTTTGCTTCCCAAAAGCTACAACACTACATGTTGAATAACAAAACCATTTTTATAGCTATGATTGGTCTACTTAAGTACCTATTGTCCAAGACTAATCTTATAGGACACATGGCCAAATGAATTATGTTACTAAGTGAATTTGATGTGGAGTATAAAATTAGAAGTCCATCAAGGGACAAGTTTTGGTAGATTAGTTGGCTAAAGCTCATTTGATGGACACTAAGCCTCTTTCATTTGATTTTCTAGATGAATCAATCATGACCCTGATATAGGTGTCTATTGAGTCCAAATAATGGAAACTATACTTTGATGGTTCATTTACATCTTGTGTATTTGGAGCTAAAATTTTACTAGTTATACCATAAGGGGATCTTATTCCCAAGGCATTGCACATTGGCTTCCATTTTACTAATAACATGGTTGAGTATAAATCCCTTATTATAGGACTTCATCTCATAATACAGTGGGAAATCAATCAATTGATTGTATATGGAAATTTTTAACTATTCATCAACTAGGCCATAGACCAATACCAAACCAGAGATAAGAAGCTTGGACCTTACAAGCATATAATGGACAACCTTAAACAATAGTTTTAATTTCATTAGTTTGAGAAAATACCATGGGACAACAGCTATGTGGAAGATGTCATGGCTACCATTGGGTCCATGATATAAGTTTTGAGTTATGTTAAAGAGTATTAGTTCCTCATTAAGAACCTTTTACAACCAGCTCATGTACCACCAGATTCAAAGAGAGTATGTAATATTACTAGTCCCAATCCCCCTTGGTAATAAGACATGTATACTTATCTCTAAGATTAGACCCTTCCTCTGAACTTCTCAAATAACCAAAAAAAATATTCTTTCATTGAACATCTTGTTATAACATACTAAGAAACACATTTTATTGTAAGGGTTATGATGGAACAATCTTTTGGAGAATCTCTGTTGGCACTTAAATGGGTCAAAGGAATTTATGTAGCCCATACCAGTAGCATGGTATTGGCTAAGAAACTCCTCCAAATAAGATATTATTGGCCAAAAATAGAGATATATACTTGAAACTATGTCAAGAAGTGTGTTACATATCAGAATCATGGTAATTTGATACACTCACCTTCACTATCGCTCTATTTGATTACTATGCCATGACCATTTTCAACTTGGGGACTTGATCTTATTGATAAAATAAACCCTACTTGCTCTGATGGCCACAACCACATCCTTACTATTATAGAGTATTTTACTAAGTGGATAGAGGACATACCCCTCACTTAAAAAACTGATAAGTAGATAGCCAAGTTTATTTACTTCCATATTATATGCCACTATAAGATCCCTTCCAAAATCATCTTTAATAATGGTGGTTATTTCAATACCAAGGATGTAAAATCCATTTGTACCCAGTTCAAGATTAAACATAAACATTATACACCATATAACCTGAAAGACAACAGTCAAGTTGAGGCATCTAACAAGACCATTATTGTAATACTTAAGAATATTATTAATGACACTAGTTGTGATTGGCGCTTATATAATTTCCCTACCCTCTGGGCTTACTGCACTAGACACTTAACCCTACAAGAGTTACACTATACTCATTCTTTGGTTCAGAGGCCATTATACCTATCAATATCAAGTTACCCTCATTGTGCATCTCACTATAAGGCATTATTGATTATGAAGGATGTAGAGTTTCTAGATTATAATAATTGGAGCTTCTAGATGAAAAGCATTGGGTTGACTTAGACCATTTGTGAGCTTATCAAAACTGACTAAGTCATAGCTATAAAAAACTCATTCTCCCTAGGTAGTTTACAGTTGGTGACTTGGTTTTGAAATAAAATTAGAAAAATACTGATGTTAAACATAAAAAGGAAGATAAATTTGAAGTTGATTGGTTGTTTCCATTTGTGTTCACTAAAAATTATGGTTTTAGAGCATAAAGGTTGGCTACTCCCAATGGAGAAGAGGTAAAGGAACCTGTAAACATATTGCACCTAAAGCATTTCCATGCTTGAATTTTATTCTATTTCATTGTCTATGAGAGCCCTTGGTTGGGGGAAACATTTATATTACCACTTGGACCATTCTTATTATTATACCACCTAAACCATTCACATATTATTACCTAGGCCATTCTTGTTTTGTTACCTGGATCATTTGCACTCACCTATCTGGACCATTTTATTTACCCTAGACCATTCTAATTATATAATAATAATAATTATTGGACCATTCCTACTTTTTGTTACCTATTTTCTTGGGTCATTCTGATCCTATTAATAGTCATGATCTTGATTACAAACCAATGATTATGCAAACCGATTCAGTGAATATCTCAAAGTCAATTCAAATTGATCAGTATCAACATCAACTGAATAATTTATATGCTCTTCATGATACATCTGAGCCTTTACAAGAATTCATAATCATTTTATTAAAATTCTTCTAATCTAATAACATCAATATTCAAGCATTATTTCTTTTTCTTCTATTTTACTAAACCAATTTGTAATCAACCTTCACCCTATTAGGGTAAATTTTTCTAGACTGATCAAACACTTACATTTTCTCTATTGGGGTACACTCTGTTAGTCATTAATCAATGTCTGCCATGTTAGGGTGAATCTTTATCGTCAATCTATACTACCCTTATTGGGGCATATACTATCAATATCCACCCTATTGGGGTGCATTAGTATCATCAATCTGGACCATCTTATTCAGGACCTATACCATAATTTTTCCTTACTAGGTTAAAATTCTCTTCTAATTCTAAGCCCTTAGATTTTTCCCTCTTTTGGGGCATGAAAAAGTATGCCACTTATTTTGGGATATCTCTTTCCGATTTCCCTCTCTTTTTTTAGATCCAATTCGTATCTTTCATCCTTGCATGTCCTCTAAAAGGGGCATCATGGGTCACTAATTATTTCTTTGTCTAATTTTTTCAAATTTCTTCTTAATGAATTTTTAATTATTTTAAAAGACACTACTTTATCTATGTATTACAATGCCTTCTTAAATAGGGGCCATCTCTAAACATTCAATTCTCACCACTCATGTGTTCAAATTATGATCAAAGTGATTTCTTGTAAATAATGCAAATCAAGCCTAGAAATCACTTAACATCCTAAATTTTTATACACATATCACATGTAAGTACCAAAATACATCAATATGTCCCTAATTTGGGCATTACCATGTACGCAATCATTATCTTCTTCTAATTTATTTGTAGTCAAAGTGTGTCCTAACAAATTAATGTTCTCAATTACTAAAATCCTTTGATTAATCCACACACATCATGTGCATGTGTTGATTTGTGTCAAGGCATCCCTAATTGTGTAAATACCCTCTAATCAATTGACACCTTCCACTCATTCATTTTCAGTCAAATTATGACCTAACAAATTGATGTTTTTGACCAAGAGTGCATGGTAATTGATCAAATTCCAAAAATGACCAAAAGACTAATCAAGATTACTTAACCAAACAAATCAAATTAAATTATTAAGTGAAAAATCCATGTTGAATTATTGAATATCTAATTTTTGAAAATAAAATTTTAACAAATATCAATAAATATGATGTCATCAGTGTCAAAGTGAAAAATTAGAAATATTAATATAAATGGGATAAATATCAGAAATGTTGAGCCATGCTTCATAAATGTAAATTCTATCCCAAAACATAAATGCATTTATCCTACCAACCGTGACCCAAGCTTAACCACACATGGGTTGGAGTCAATTGGAAAACTTTAAATACAAGTGCCATGACCATTTTCTATTAATATTTTATGTGTAAACAAATAATGTCAAATTATTTCTATAAATCTTCATCATTATTTAACAAAATAACATTGATAGATGAGAGGACATGCCATCAACATGGATAATTCATTAATAAAAACTCCTAGTTTATAGAACAAGCTCATACCTATGTTTACAATTTCTAAGATGGAGTCCTCAAAGAAGGTAAAAGTCATGTTTATCTTATTTTAAATGGTTTATTTGTATATTAATTAAGTCCACCTTAAGGATCAAGTCTAGAGTAGTAGTTCATATATTAATTCTTAGATTTATTCACTAAGATTTGGAATAACCCCCTTTATTTCTTATTCTACACCATCCAGATCAAGGTCAAGGAATATGTTGTTGATGTTTGTCTAGGGAGAGAGAAATTGGCTCTAGATGAGCAATCCTGCAAAACCAAACATTGATTTACATAGAGGACACTAAGATTATTATATTAGAAAATTATTTTCAAAAAGATAAAATTTAGGGAAGCTATTGAAATTGGCAAATACTCTCA
Organism: Torreya grandis; assembly: GCA_037957365.1. Lineage (NCBI taxonomy): Eukaryota > Viridiplantae > Streptophyta > Pinopsida > Cupressales > Taxaceae > Torreya > Torreya grandis. Next base: position 178,326 of record JARHVA010000900.1, read on the forward strand.
CAACCTAAATAGGAATGACGGATTAAGGATAGGTCGGGTTTGGAGACCCATTTTCAAAAAATTGAAAGATCAGTCTTTGAAAAAATGAACTTTAAAGTGTTGCATTCTAGGTTATTAATAATTAATTAAATTAATATTTGATCATAGTTTTAGTTAATTATTTAAAATTAAAAAACTAGACCTTTTTAGGGTTGTACTCCCTCAACTGGGAGGGGTTAATTGTTTGGCGTTGCATTTAACTAATTTAAATTAATTTATTACACCATGTTACATATAGGTTTGAGCTCTCAATAATTTAAAAAAGGAAAGTGGATATATGTTTCTATATATTTATAAATGGACACTTTAATAAATAAGGTAGTAGATTGTAATGATACACAATCGCTACTCTCACATATATTATCTCTTGTTACCCATTATCTCTTATGCATTTAAATAAGAATGGGTTTTTTGTTCTAACATACATCTATTTCACCTAATTATGGATGATAAATAGTGATATGAAACATTGATTTAAAAATAGGCACACAATATTTCCAAAAGCTTGTAATCCTAAACTAGCAATTATACATGAAGTTGTAATGGCCATGTTGGTAATGAAACTAAAAATGATTTTGCAAGTGAAGGATTGGAAATAAATCTTCGTACATAAAATTTTAAGAAATATAATACTATTTTAATGTAAGTAGGCTTTTCATTGAACCTTCAAACAAGATGACTTTGTGAAATGAGGAGTGTATTATGATGTATGTGGAATGTATAGAATAATTAACATGTTGTGTGGCGTTAGATATTAAAGGGTGTATAAGATATTCTTCCCATCCCTTTTCAAGAATCAAGAGAAATAAAGTTTGGAAATATGGCCAGAGGGCCAACATTGTAACTTCAATTTTATTGTTGAATCCTTTTATATGGATAATACATCCTTTTGATCAATGTATACCTCGAGGAGGTTGGCCATTTTCTCTAAGACATTATCTACATAAGAGAATAATTAGTTTTTATTACACATCACAAAAAAATTATTGATGTTAAAGCGCCATGTCAATGAATCAATCTACATAAAATATTTTGGTAAAAATGTGGTATCTCAATGGGTGTTATATTGTTGGATACATGTATAATTTGCATGATTTACACCCTATATGGAATATATATCCTGAATCATTGAATGGGGTATGTATGATCATCCTATTTGGGGTGTGAGGTACTAGAAGACCTCTATTTAAGGGTTCAAGGCCAATAGTTCTTTGATATGTTTTTAGGTCACTATATGTGATTTTAGCCCATGGTTTATGACCCACAGTGTCTAAGCCCATAGTTTGTACCCATCAAATATTTTAATACTACTTTCATGATTTACAATTAATTTGACTATAAAGAATTACATATGTATTGGGGTGAAGAAAAAATTTAATGGATGTTATTTTATTGTATAAGAATGAGTTTATGTAATAAGGAAGAAATGTTGTTGTGTCAGGGTCTTTCTAGAAATGGTTTTTCCGAGTGAAAATATTATGTATAGTGTATGTGTGTGTCATTTATATTTTTTGTTATAACATGAGATTTTGTTAGCATCAATTCTACTCTATAAGTTTTGAAGCTTGGTGTTTTAGGTGAATTGGCTTAGAGGAGAGACTCATGCATTTTTACTTCTAGACATAATTCAAGAGACCTTAAAACTAACACCTCCTCATAGAGTGAGTGACACTACATGTGCCAAATACCCCTTTGGATGATTAAATGATTTTTTTTAATGAAGTTGATGAGACTAATAAATAGATGACACCAAAGTGAATGACAAGGATAATTTTTTTGTGTGAAAATAACAACTTTAGACAAGGGTTATACCATTAAGTTTTGGAAATTTCCATTCCTTTTTTGATGTTGTATCTTATACTATAAATCTTGATTTAAAATAATTGTTCTTCAAGTCTAACCTCTTCAAAAAAATGGTCAGAGTGTCCACTTTCAATTTTTTAGTGTACTTGATTTAGATGTGGCTATATATTACGGACTGTGCGATGTACTTCTATTCTTTCTCCACTACCCCCAAAGTAAAAAATAGGAATGTTATATTTTCCAAATCTTCATCAAGATTTTTCACCTACTAGTTTCACATATAATTAGATGACATAATCTATTCCTTTGATAAACCATCCAAATTTTCACCTTCTACTTGATCTATTCTCTTAAGTATGATTTTTGGCCATGAACACAAGGGGATTGGATTATTTGACATAGTATTATTTCTTCCATCCACATTGATTATTCCACAAGGTCACTATTGGCACCAAATATTTCACCTTAGAGGAGGTTGTTCAATACTACTCTAATATTTGGGAAACAATGGAATACCTCTAGGCCTGTGGGTTTCCTATAGTAGAGCTAGACCTCTAGGTTTAATTGCCAACTCCCTAGATTGACCTTTAAGTGTTTATCACCTATACTAATTGATTGATTGTGTGAAAAGGGGTATAAATATGCATGAAAGTAAACTATTATAATGGGGTGATACACCATGAATATCTTCACAAGATCATCATACTCTTACACTAAGAAACAAACCCTACAACACTAGTTTCAAAGTCCTAAGATGCAATAACATTAGTATTTAAATATAGAGGTGATATGCATGAGACTACTCAAGGCAAGTGGACCCGAGGTCAAATTGTAGACTCTAATAATAATTACACACTTTAAGTGATCCAAACACACTAGATACACTCCATATGACCTTTTAAAATGAGAATTTCTTGCACTAAACATGAAAGGATAAAGAGAAGCAAGTATAGAAGCTTATCATTGGACTTGATCATACATCACTTCACACACTTAGATAAGATGTTTGTGAACTCCAAACCACATTTCATGTATTATTAAAAAATAAAATACAACATCAAAGCATCAAATCTTCACCATACATGGTGTGGAATTAGTATATGAGAGCCAAAATGGCTAGTACTTATAGAATGTGAGAGAGGAGAGAGAGAAGTGGAGATCAAGGGTTATAATGCCACTTTTCAAGGCATGAAAATTAGTAATTTTTTAGAGTAGTAGAGCATGAAATTAACTATTCAAGGTCTCTTTATAAAAATGTCCCTTCAAGGCATGAAAACTCCTCAAATATGGAGTAAGACCCTTCAACTAGTTCTTGGAAACTATCTTAATCATTAGCCTCACTTGAGCACTCTAAATCAGAATAAGAATAATTTACACATGTGAATTATGGTGGGGGGTTAAGGAAAAACTCCAACATACATTGGATGTGTCTCTAATCATTTTTATTCTTCTAGACAAGTGTTCTCACTGCCTGTAGTCACCATCATCCTTATTCCACTCACTCCTCACACTTGTCATTCAAGTGACCTTCATTTTTCCAATATAACCCATAAAATGGGTGGTATGACACCTTTAAAGAGTCCTCATATCTTTAAATCCATTAGGAATACCTCAAAAGTCCCCCCAATTGGAAATATCACCTTCTCACTTGATGATCACCTTCCATTCACTATGCCAATTTTGACTGCCTTAAATGAAGGTACTTGTAGAGGTACCTATGTGATTGAATGAAGAAAAAAATGAACATGATGGGTTAGATTATGTCCCACTTTATCTCCTAAAATGATTCTCATATTTCAACTCTCCCTTGAACCTAAAAAACATCAAAATTTGTCAATAAAACTAGTTTTGTACCCTGTATGTATAAATAGGGTACAAGCTAATCTAATGGGAAAGAGCCTAAGGGAGTTATCTGAAAGTCAAAAATCATTTCAAAGTCATATTATCCCTCCTGAGTGCATTTATATCTACCTTTTTCCCATCGAGTCATGAGCAAGGGTTTTGGAGGGTTTTAGTTGGTTTTGACCCTTAGCATTTTTTCATTAAAGTCTGACATTTAATCTATGAAAAAATCTTACTAGAAGCATTTTTAGGTCCCTCTTCAATGTATACCAACTGCTTGGACCTCCATGATAATATTTTGTATAGATATGAGCTCCCAAAGATGCCTTCTTGAGCCTTTCCCTACATTTTATGCACCTTGAGATGAAAAAGGTCATGTTTGTCCAAACTATGATGAATCTATGAAACTTAATGGCTCTCACACACTTCATATCTCCCCATGAATATGGTCCAATGCATTATAATTTTCCTCTAGTGATATAAATGAAACTACACCCCCTTAGGGCTTTAAGCCTAATCTATATATCTATGGGTTTAGGACACTATGTTGGACCCCTTAGTACTGTGAGGCCTTAATCATGTATTTTTATACTTTTAACCACTTCCTAAACCCTCTTGAAATGTTTCAACGGTCTCTAAACACATATTATTTCCCTTTAGTCACCCAACCTACAATCATGTATGCTTGGGAATGCCCTCTATCTGAGATATAGTAGAGGGTACTTCCCCTATTACCTTAGGGAAAAAAGGATATGAGAGGCTCTTTCAGGTAATCAGGATATTTTGTACAAAATTATAGAGATAGATCACACTTTTGTCACCCTCAACACTCAAACTCTTTAATACAAACTTTTAGACATTGACTATGCACCAAGTCTGGGTATTGACTATAGATTTTGGGTTGAGCCTTCCTTGACCTATTTACATGTGATGAGCATCAGGTGATATGGATTGTATATCAATACTATGAGGGTCCTTTAAAACATGTATAACACCCTATGAGACTGATAACTCCTCAATGTGCACTCATCTCTATTTGACTAGGCTAGCCTAGTATACTGTGTACTGTGTTTCTCAAACAAAGGAAGTTTCTTGTAGGGTGTCACTTAGATTTATACCTCATGTCATGTTTATATTCTCCTTAAATTCCTCAATATTATATCATAGTCATTTATGTTAAGTATGGGATATACTGAGAGGGGGGGTGAATCAGTATATCATATATCTTATAAAACTTTCCCTTAATCAAAGTCCACTTAACCAAACATTCAAGATATGCAATAAAATTGAAATAATCAACACCACACAAGACAGAGAGAGACACCAGATATAACATGGAAACCCAATGTGGGAAAAACCATGGAGAACAATCTCAAGTATATGAATGAGCACCAACTCAAACAATATTCACAAGCACCAACTTGCAGGAACACCAACCCCTTTGTTGAGCACCAACACAGAAACTATTCATGAGCACCAACCCACAAGAGCACCAACCCCTTTTCTAAGCACCAACACAGCAAAAAAAATTATGAACACCAACCCACATGAGCACCAACCCCTTTGTGTATACCACACAACTATCTCTCAATGTTGCTATCTCAACAAATGATAGTTCATTACAATATCTCTTTCCTCTCTTTCACCTTTGTTCTTCTAATCTAGATATGACAAATACAAATCATATTCATCTCTCACAAATGCTCTTCTAAGCTAGATATTTCTATCTCAAATCGAACTCTATCTCTCACATTACAAATGGCTTCTCAAGCCTTTATTTATAGCTTTCCAAATGACCTTTGGCCTTCCCCCTTTGTGACCCTTCAATCCTCATGGAAAATGGTGCCAAACTTATATGACCCTTCATATCCTTTCCTTTGAAAAGTCATTTGGTGACCCTTCATGAGCAAAAATGTCCTTCCCTCTTTTGTCCTTATCTTGGTGACTTTTTCGTATTCCTCAAAGTGTCCCTTCATGAGAAATTGTGCCCTTCCTCTTTTGTCTTCAATTGGTGACTCTTGGAATTCCCCAAGATGATTTCATGGGAGAATGCATCCCATCCTTCTTTTATATTTACCTCATGCCTCTTTGACTTCTCCATGGGCCCTTCTTTTGTCTCATATGCAACCAAAAATATATTCGTTAATATTAAATAAATATTAACACACATTAGCCAAGATATATCTATTACAAACATCATTAAATGCAATGGGGCCTTTATCACCAATAATGCTAGACCTTTGACATCAATGACAATATTTCCAATAATTTATACATTTTCTCATCATATATGTATTAAGCCAACATCCAAGCTATCATACCCTAGTACACTATCACACTATAGTCAAACTAAAGGTGATCATTCTAAGGGTAAAATGACACTTGTAGAGGATTTTTCAACTCTTTAAAACTATGCTTTAATCCCCTACAATTATTATTTGTCAAAATTTCCATATCTAATCATGTTAGATCAATTACTTGTAGGGTTTGCTTCTATTTCCAATGCCAATAGAGTATGTTGCAAACCTTAACTATAGACACCTTATTTTAGAAACCTAGGGTCTTTTTGTAGATGAAAATCTACACTAAGCATTAAATATCAACTCTCTTGATCACCCTTGAAGGTACAATGCCATATTTGACTCACACAAGGTCACTTGTCTTGAAAACATTCCATTACCTATCATTATTGCCTTATAGGATCACTTGAACTTCAAAGTGTTGTAGATAACACTGAGAAACATTATTGAAAGGTTGCATGACTTGGAAGCCCTCTAACATCATACTCTTTTGTCCAAACCACCACTTGTCATGTCAAATCACTGCCCTTATGATTGGATCACCTCATGGAAGCATTTAAATCCATCTAGACTTCATGTCACCCTATTATATGATAGCACCAAGTATGGACAAGTCCCTGTTTAGGAGGAATTAAGGTAACATGCCCCTAAACCCACTTTCTCCAATTATGAACATGATTCAAGTCTACTTACCACTCATTGGATATACTATTGATTGATATGGCACCTTCAACACTTCAATACTTTAAGGAAGGCTCAAACAAGTTTCAACATCTGCATCCCAACTACTCAGTACTCTGTATGGGCCATCTGTAGGTGCATATCAAGTTACAAGACTATGTTCATTATAAGGTTAGTAGTCTCAACTGATTTCAACCATCTACATAGTCCAACCTGATTGATCATACTAAAAGAGTGTATCCAACATCTTTAAACCTTCACCACCTTTCCATGATTGTGCTCAAAATTCTCATCCACCTAACTATAGGTGAATATATGTGGGAAAATATACTATATATTGTGTATGATTGTGTTATCCATCACTATATGACTTTGAGGTCACACATTCACAAAAATAGTTTATTCATCATGAATTTATGGGTCAAAACACAACATATAAACTTTCATTTCCATCTATATGAAGGTCAAGTTGGGATACAAGCTCTTGCAACTGATGAAACTATTTGTAAACTAACTATGGAGATTCCACTAGTAGAATGGAGTGTTTGTGATTTGCAACTAACTTATAGTTATTAAAAATTACTAGAAACCATGAGGGAAGGATTTACACATCTCCTAGAAACACTTTCATTAAGTGATTTGTTTGGACCAGCACAAACAAGGAGGAAACTTGTAGGGTATGGGGATAAGCATGCAGAAAAGAGAAGTCAACTTCTTAGCATTGGATCATAGAGTAGGATCAATCAATCCTGGAACTCCTATTATGGATTTGAATTGGATAAGGATTAACATCACCCTTAAATATTATTTGACTTGGTTCAACTTCTGTGGATCGTACCATGAGAAAACATGTTGACCAATTCTGCATGCCAAGAAGAGCGATGAAGGAGCATAACAGTTGTATACCAATTTTGGGATTTATAAAGTTGATAAAATGTGAGGATGAGTTTAGGTAATTTTAAGATTCATTTTATAAGCCTATCAAATGTGTCACTCTTGTAGAAGCTATACAACTACCAAAACTTCCTCTTTTCTAACTATTTTCTTAATCTGACTTAGGAATCTACACATTTTCAATTAGATACTGCCACATATGATAGGATTCTGACATTTATTAAATTTAAAGGAATCTTTAACACCGTTTTCTACTTAATAAAATCATACAAACCCCATTAATTGCTCAAATATGACCATATATGACATGAAATGGTATAAGTACTAAAAGTTGACTATGACCAAGGTAAATAGCACATTAAATGACATTGTTAGGACAATGATACACCCTTTAATATATTATAAGACACCTATATCGAGTTTTTTACTATAGGTGGTTGACTGATTCTGACTTGTGGTAAAAATAGTCCACATTCTTGGTGATTTCCTAGGGGTGGTATGCTTGATATGCCAATGACCAATAGCCTACTCCTATCCATTGGGCCATAGAGTCACTAATGCACTATTTTAACACTCAATTTCCTTTGAAGCCACACCAAATAACAAGTAAAGACACACAAAACAAGACACACCAAAGTAAACACACATGTGTTCTCAAAAACACTTATGGAACTAACACACACAACTGAAATAAAGACACACCTATCCTAATATTTACAAGACCTCACTCTTGAGGTGAAGCAAATCTTACCATGATTCAAATAGGGTCAAATATGGTTCCTCTTGCATCTTTGCTACTCCATGAAATCAACTTAGCATGTGAAGCATATTCATCATCAAACACTTGCTCATGTTGATGGTCAAAAAACTTACCATCTTTATGTATTCATAGGCCTACAAGTGGACTAATTTGAGATTTCATGAATTTTATCTCTTTCCCTCCAAGGACCTTGTTTGGAGTTGCATCCTTCATGGCTCTTGACATGTTCAACTGGTACTCTTCAAACTACAAATTAGAAGGTATGACAACTGTCTCAATCTTTTTCTCTTCATTATCATGATGTACTTGATGATTGGAAGCATCAAGCTTGATTTCCTTTTGTTCCATCACTTTTTAAAATGATTCATGTTCAGGTTAAGCTCTTGGTTGTTCCTTAGGCATAAACATGTTTTCCTTTACTTCACTAGGTCCCTCTAGGGCTATAAGTTCCTTGACAATGGTAAGACATACATTCTCATGTTTGATGAGATCCTCTCTTTCTTGCTCAATAGGACACCCAACATCCTTCTTGTTAGGCTCATTAGCAAACATGTCATCATATTCATACTTATTTGGAAGAGGAATAGTCTACCTAGTTTCTCAAATTCTTGACTTATGGCATTGAACCTTTTCCATAGGTCATCTTTTTCCTCATGAATGTCATCTTTAATGGATGCTTCATCAAGTGAAGGGATAATTACATTGTTATTCTCACCATAGTGATCTATCATGCTCTTCAACCTATCATCATCATACACATGAATCAAGTAATTACCTTCAACATCTTGTTAAAAGGAATGTTGAATACTTACCTCAGATTTATCATATGTTCCCTCAAGGATGATATAGGTGCCAAGGTCAGTGTGTTCAAAGTAGGTATATGGATCATGTTCATAAGCATCTATACCATACTCATCTATAAATAATTCAAAAATGTCATTAAGCTTGGAATAAGCACCATCATCCACAATAGACTTCTCGTTATCATTGATGACACAATTGAGATTGGAACTTGCTTCTACATAAGGCTCAATGTGGAACCTAACAAGTGGTTGAGTTTTTATGGTGACCTTTGTTCCATATTTTATCTTAAAGCCTAAGAAGGACCAATCAAAGAGGTAGCCTCTAATCTTGGCTGTGAAATCTTTAGAGAGGCAGATAGCAAAGTGGGAAGGCAAGTCAACAACCATAATGTCTTGAAGGATGGGGAAACTAGGACAATCATGCAAAAAAACATTTGACCCTTTGATCAATCCAACTAACTTTTTAGGTGTAACATCTAACTAAAGCACTCTTTTACTATGTGGTTCATACGTTAGATCTAATTTATCATCTACAACCTTGGGCATCACCAAAGTGCTATCTCCATTATCAATTATGAAGTTATGAATTAGTTTGTCCCCCATAATGAGAGTGAGGTATAAGGGTGGAGGCTTCTCATATTTAGGAGAGGGATATAAAATTTTATTGGGGGAATTGGTAAGAGAAACATGACCATGACTATGACTTGATGATGGAGGACTATCATGGATAGTGGACAGTTGTTTTTTTAAGAGCTCCTTTTGGCCAGGCATATGAAGGACATCCCAAAGAGAGATAGATGCCTTAAAACTTTTTAGTGAGTCCACAATGTTTAGATCATAAATACTTAATTTTTATTGTGTCCTTGAATGAAAAGGACTAGTTATAACTTGAGGTATTGAAGCATTTTGAATAGGCCTTCCAACATTTTGACTTCTAGGAGGTATAGGAGTAGTAGGGACTGTTGTGATTGTATTCATGATTTACTACCTTGTAGTAGGATTAGATGAACTTGTAGGCACACCATTATCATTTCCTAAAGCCTTTCTCTTAAATTTATTGTTGTTTGAAACCAAATTTCCTTGATTAATCACAAAAGTGTCTTCAACTAGGAAGTTAGTGAAACTTACTCCTTGAGGTTGCCAATCTTCACTTGCTTGCATAATAATTTTGTCATCTACTGATAGTAGAGGAGTGAATCCTCCATGAGAAAATAGATTTTTTTCTCCAACTTCATTGGTATCCATGAATTGACCTTGTTGCCATTCTTCTTCTTGGATTATATTTTTATGCACCAGTATCATTTCTCTTATATTGGAGGTTGAAGAAGGATTGTATGCATTGGCAGGCATGTTAAAATTAGGCTACCCTTGACCTCTCTCTTACCCATATTATTGGCCATATTTCTGATGATAGGGGTATGGGTTTTTATGAGCACCTTGATGAAGATTATGTTGCCTAGTTTGAGTGTCTAAGGCTTCATATCTTTCCTTCCAATCAATTGTTTGTTCTACCTTCTTAGGAGCAGTCATTGGCTTAGTGTTTGCATTAGGAAATTGAGAAACATTTTAGGTATCAGCATTGATATTAGATGAATATAAAATTTTGGAGGCAACTTCCCATCTTGAATGAGACCATTCTCAGATCTAAGGGAAATTTCATATGCTTGAGGTAAAGTGAAACCACAAATGGATTGTAGCATGATGGTCATGTGCCAATGGTCCTCAAGTATGTAGGAAACACAAAGCTAGCATCTAGTCTCATGGGAGGAGGCAACCTATGCCAAGTATTTTATAATCTCTCACTAAAATTATGTATTGTCTCCTTGGGGTATCTTTGGATCACATTGAGTTGGTGAATGAGTGAAGTGTGGTCACTCTTATCCGTAAACCTTGATGTTAGTAACACTGCAAAATCATCCCATGTTGATATACAACCACTGAGTAAATTCCCATACCAATAAAATGCTTTCCCTCTAAGGGACATGGCAAGGATTTTAATGATGATGTTGATCTTAGTGACATTTTGAAAACTACAATAGTTTGATATATCCCTAATGTACTCACTAGGATTGACATGGCCTTCACCATTGAATGTAGGAATGCTCTTTGTATCATTAGGGGGGATTGTCATCATAGGCATCAAAATGAATTATATTTTTAGTGTTAAAGGTTTGGGAAGGCATGTTGCCTAGCCATGTTTTCTTCAAGTTCTTCCTCACTCTCTTGGTCTTCTTGGTTATCAAAGTTCTCTTTCTCTTCAAAGGTTATAATAGGCTGAGGATGTTGAACTTCAAGAGGAAGTTCATGTTGAAGAGGTGGATTGATAGGATTGAAAACTCTATTAGAAGATGACCTGGTAAGGACCATGAAGTATGAGCACAAATATATGATAAAACAATGGTCTTCAACCATATTTTACCTTGAATGGAGTCACCAAATGTTGAGTAGAACACCATATGCAGTTGATGTTGTTAAGACCAACATTCACCTTTACAAGTTATCTTTAGGACAATGGTCCCACTGAGCATGCTAGAACTGTTAACATCAAATCTTTCACCCTAGAGGAGGTTTTTCAAGCCTAATTTAAGATTTGGACAACATTTGAATACCTTTAGGCCTGTGGGTTACCTATAGTAGAGGTATGCCTCTAAGTTTAAGCGCTAGCTCCCTAGATTGCCATTTAAGTGCTTATCACCTACACTAATTGATTACTTGTGTGAAAAGGGGTATAAATATGCATAAAATTAAACTATTATAAGGGTTGATACACCTTTAATATATTCACAAGATCATCATACTCTTACACTAAGAAACAAAACCTACAACACTAACTTTAAAGTCCTAACATGTTCTAACATTAATATTTCAATATAGAGGTGATATGCATGAGAATACTCAAGGTAAGTGGAATATAGGTAATATTTCAGATTCTAAGAACATTTTCACACTTTAAAACACTATATACACTCCATATGACCTATTAAAATGAGAATTTATTGCACTAAACATGAAAGGATAATTGGAAACAAGGATAAAAGCTTATCACTAGACCTTGCCATACATCACACATAGGAAATATGTTTGTGAACTAAAAACCATATTTCATATATTATTCAAAGGTAAATTACAACATAAAACCAACAAGGCTTCACCATACATGGTGTGGAATTAGTATATAAGAGCCAAAATGGCTAGTATTTATAGATAATGAGAGAAGAGAAAGAAAAGTGGAGCTAAAGGGTCATAATGCCACTTGTCAAGGCATGAGAATAAGTTATATTGTATATTATTATAGTATGATCTATACCATGAAAGGTATATTTTGACAAATGTCCATCCAAGGCATGAAAACACCTCAAATATGACGTAGGACCCTTCAACTAGCTTCTTGGAAATTATTTTCATCAATGGCTTTTCTTGAGAAATCCAAAGCAAACTAAGAACAATTGACACATGTGAATTATGATTGAGGGGTTCATAAAAATCTTCAATATGCATTGGAATTGTCCCTAATCACTGATATTCTTCTAGACAAGTGTTCTCACTACCTGCAGTCACCATCATCCTTATTTTGCTCATTCCTCACACTTGTCATTCAAGTGACCTTAATTTTTCCAATATAATATATAAAATTGGTGGTATTACACCTATCAAGAGTCTTACTATCCATAAATCCATCATCATACCTTAAAAGGCCTCCCAATTGGAATTATCACCTTCTCACTTGGTGATCACCTTTCATTCACTATGCTAGTTTAGACTACCTAAAATAAAGGTACTTGCAGATGTACCTATGTGATTGACTAAAGAAAGAAATTAACTTGAGGGGTTATATTATGTCCCAATTGATCACCCAAAGTGATTATAATCTTTCAAATCTCCCTTGATCCTTCAAAACATCAAAATTTATTAAGAAAACTAGTTTTGTACCATGTCCATACAAATAGGGTATAAACCAATCTAATGGAAAAGAGATTGAGAGAGTTATTTGTAATTCCAAAATAATTTTCAATTCATAATATCCCTACTAAGTTAATTTATATCTACCTTTTTCCCATCGGGTCATGAGCAAGGGTCTTGGAGGGTTTTAGGTGGTTTTGACCCTTAGCTTTTGTTCATAAAGTTTTGACATTAGATCAATGAAAAAATATTACTAAAATCATGTTTAGGACCCTATTAAACATATCCTAACTCCTTGGACCTCCATGCTAAGTATCTCTACAAATATGAGCTCCCAAAGATTCCTTCTCAAGCCTTTCCCTACATTTTGTGCACCCTGAGATGAAAAAGGTCGTGTTTAGCCAAACTATGATGAATCTATACAACTTAGTGGCTCTAAAACACTTCATATCTCCCCATGAATATGGTCCAATGAATTTTAAGGTTCCTCTAGTGATATAAATGAGACTACACCCCCTTAGGACTTTAGGCCTAGTCTGTATATTTATGGGTTTAGGCCACTATGTTGGACTCCTCAATATTTTGAATTCTTAATCATATTTTTGAATACTTGAAACCACTTCCTAAATCCTCTTGTAATGTTTCAATTACCTCTCAACACATCTGCTTACCCTTTAGTCACCCAACCTACAATCATGTATGCTTGGGACTTCCCTCTATCTGAGATAAAACAAAGGGCACTTCCCCTATTATCTCAAGAAAAATAAGGATATCAAATGAAATTTAAATTCATATGGATACTCTATAAAAAATTGTAGAGATATATCACACTTTATCACCCTCGACACTCAAACTCTTTAAGGCATACTTTCAAACATTTACTATGCACCAAGTTTGTGTATTGACTGTAGGTTTTCGGTTGAAGCCTTCCTTTCCATATTTACATGTGATATGGAGTGTATATCACTACTGTGAGGGTCATTTAAAACATGTCTAACATCTTATAATACTTCCAACTCCTCAAAGTGCACTCATCTCTACTTGACTAAGCTAGCCTAGCAGACTGTGTGCTATGTTTCTCAAACAAAGGAAGTTTCTTGTAGGGTGTCACTTAGAGTTATACCTCATGTCATGTTTATATTATCCTTGATTTCCTCAATAATATATCATAGTAATTTAGACATGTTCTTATCATATGTTAGGCCAACATCTAAGCTACCATAGCCTAGTAGATATCACCCTATAATCAAACTATAGATGATCATTCTAAGGGAAAAAGTACATTTGCAGAGGATTTTTTAACTCTTGAAACTTGTGATTCGATCCAACTAAATTATTATTTGGAAAAATTTCCATCTCTCATCATGTGGGGTCACCTACTTGTAGGGTTTGCTTCTATTTCCAATGCCAATAGATTATATTGCAAACCTTGATTGTAGACACCTTATTTGAGAAACCTAGGGTCCTCTTGTAGGTGAACATCTATACTAAGCATTGAATATCAACTCTCTTTATTTCCCTTTGAGGTACAACACCTTTTTTTACTCACATAAGGTCTCTTATCTTAAAAACATGCCATTACCTATCATTTTTGCCTTATAAGATCACTTTAACTTCAAAGTGTTGTGGATAACACTAAGAAAATACAATGAAAGGTTGCATGAGTTGGGAGCCCTCTAACATCATACTCTTTTGGCCAAACTACCACTTATCATGTCAAATAAACACCCCTATGATTGGGTCACCTCATGAAATCATTCAAATCCATCTATATTTCATGTCATCCTATTATAGGATAACACCAAGTATGGAAAAGACCCTATTTCAAAGGAATTAAGGTAACATGTCCCTAAACTCACTTTCTCCAATTATGAACATGATTCAAGTTTGTTTTCCACTATATGGATCCACTATTAATTTATATGGCACCTTAAACACTTCAATACCTTAAGGAAGGCTCAAACAAGTTTCAACATCTGCATTTCAACTTCTCAGTACTTTATATGGACCACTTGTAGGTGCATATCAGGGTATAAGATTGTGTTCATTATAGGGTTGGTAGTCTCAACTAATTTCAACCTTCTACATAGTCCAACCTAATTTCTCATAATTTTAGAGTGTATCCAACATCTTGAAACCTTCACCACCTCTTCATGAATGTGCTCAAAATTTTCATTCACTTGACTAGAGGTGAATATCTGTAGGAAAATTTACTATATATTATATATGATTGTGTTATCCATCATTACATGACTTTGAGGTCACACTTTCACAAAAATATATTATTCATCATGAAGTGACGGATTAAAACACAACATATCAACTTGAATTTCCATCTATATGAAGGTCAAACTGGGATACAAGTTCTTGCAACTGATGAAACTATCTACAAACTAGCCATGGAGCTTCCACTAGTAGAATGGAGTATTTGTGCTTTTAAACTAACCTATACATATTCAAAATGATTGGAAACCATGAGGAAGGTGTCCACATCTCCTAGGAACACCTTCATTGAGTGGTTTGTAAGGACCATCTCAAACAAGAAGGAAACTTACAAGGTGTGGGGATAAACATGCAAAAAATAGCAGTCAACGTCTTAGCATTGGTTCATAGAGTAGGAGCAACCTAGAACTATTATTATTGATTTGAAGTGGAAAAGGATTACCATCACCCTGCAAGAGTATTTGATTGATTTTAACTCATGTTGGTTGTACCATGAGAAAACATGTTGACCAATTCTACATGCCAAAAAGAGCAATGAAGGAGTAGAATGGTTTTAAGCCAATTTTGGGATTTCTAAAGCTGATCAAATGTGAGGATGATTTCAAACAAGTTGAAGAGTCATTGTAGAATACTACCACATGTTGGATAGACTTATTACCTAGTTAATACTAGATTCCTAAATCTACTTAACATTAATTGTCAACCTAGGGTGCGTAGGCTTTTCTAGGATGTTGGCACTATATATACATTATTGAGTCATAGGCTAACTTAATTTCTAATTTTAGTAAAGTGAACTTATACTGATTTCACCATATAGATATACAAGGAAATTATTATAATAGAATGCAAAAATTCTTCACACTTATGAGTCACACATGCATCACACTTCATATAATCAAACTAGTAATAAAATTAACTCACACAACACACTTTAATCTAAGAAGGGTCAGGATTTTCATTGTAATTCCTTCCAAGGGGGACCTCCTTGTTCAGAACTGATTTCCAATCCTTATCTAAGAGACTTACAAAAGCTTCTTACAGAATTAGCCTTTTCATTACTCAGATCTGTAGCAAGAAAGATTGCTATAGTAGATTACAGTATTTCAAATATCAAAATGCAATTACTTTCTATAATTCCATCCCCCTAATCTCGTCTAGGTTCTGCAATTAAATACATAAAGTAGTTTATTAGCTCCAATAAAAAACACTAAACTAGGAAAGGTACAAATACTTTGTAACTAACCTAGTCAACCTTTAGGTGGTTAGTAACTTAAAGTTACTTGATTTTAGGCCTGACTAGGTAAAAGACAATATGTGTCACTTTTTTTATTTTTCTTCTTTCTCTCCTTTCCATTATCCTTATTTTATTCATCCTTTGGCAGCACATCCAAGTTTCTATGCATGTGAGGGGTCTATACAACTTTTATGGAGGATCCTCTTAAATCATTCACTTTATTTCTAAGACAGTTGGATGTGTCCTTAAAAGCCAATTGCTTATTATCATAGCAATGGTTTGTTCGATGGAGTGGTTGTGGGCTCCTATAGGTATAAGCCTATAGTTACTACAGGCAACTTGTAGGTGAAAGCCTGTAGTTGCTATAGGCAACCAGTAGGTGGAATGCCTACAACTTGGTAGTTGCTATGGGCTGAAAGCCCCTTTTATTGTGGGATTCTCTATAAGTGTTGTGACCAAGTAATATTCCTGTAGTCTTATTCTACCCTTCAAATGTTTGTTAAATAAGGTTACACAAGTATAAACTAATCAAATAAAAATTGTCATTAATCCATAACACATGTATATATTAATGCACACATATAATCATTAATTAATTCATTCATTCACATAAGTCATGGACAGTTCTATGAATTCATATGGGAAAACTATATATAACTAGGTATGGATGAGGCTATAAATAAAACAATCAGTGGCCTCATCACACCCTTCTACTTAACCTCTTGCTTGTCCTCGAGTAAGCATTCTCTATATTTTGAGTCCATAGTATTTCTTGAAATTTAAGGGCTCAGTACAACCCATCTTGTCAAAGGTATAAAAGCCTTTAGCATCATCTATGCTTTTCCACCTTTTCTTTTATGCTCCTCTATCAACTGGCACATTCCCCTCCAATCAGGAATTGGGAACCAAAACATGGGTGGATGAAACATCAACCCTAACCATCTTATCCTTATTTTCATAACAAGATCAATGTACATATATATTCTGTGTAATGCCTCTTTAAGGTTCTGAGGGAAATAAGGTTCTTTTCTTTTCAGGGCATCTAAAAGCTTTGCCCATCTGTGAAAACAAGAAATAAAAACTTGTTTTCCATCTCCCTCCATGAGGTTCAAGTAGTGGTTCTAGACCTCTACTTGTTTCTTTGTTACCCATGCTCATGGAGTATATGCATTCATAAAAGCAATCCATTCATCTATTATTGTTTTTGAATCAACAGATTCACCCCTAATCATTAGGGTAGCCTCTTTTTTTAATCTTGATAGTCCTCGGCCTATTTTTTTATTCTTGTTTCATTGAGGACCTATGAGGTAAAGGCATTCAATTAGACATCCCTTAGGTATATATTGGTATTTAAATTTGTGTCATGTGGCACAAAATATTGATGCATGTAAAACTCACTCAATTGTGCTTGAAAATTAGGGTTAGCATGCCTATAGACCTCAAAAAAAGACTTAGGATCACATACCATGTAGGACTAATCACTGTATATCCTATCATATTTGAATCTAAGCCACCTTTTCTCTAAGTATGCAGCATATAGCCTAGAGGGTGATCTACATTCCATTAACATCTCAGTGGTCTTATGCATGTTAGTGATCTTCTCTTTTAAATAAGTGATCTTAGTTTCAGCCCTTTCTAGGCTTTCTTTTAAATTTTCCTATTACTCCCTTGCTTCAACATATATTGTAAACCTTTGTATCAATTGCTTATGATAAGTTTCATCATCACTAAACTTTTCCTCAAGAAAACTCAAAAAATCATCAATTTTATCTGCTGGCTTAGCAACTGAGAGGTCTATATCAATCACTTCTTTTGTAGGTACTTTTACAGTGGTCTCTATAAGAAAAAACCTATTATGGAATGGTACTAAAGCTAGAGCATCATCTATTGTAAGTTACTCTAGGGGTACACTAATGCCATTTTTAGGTAAGGTGGATGAAGCTACTACAGGCACTTCAAAAGGAGTTGCTACAAGCTCCTCCAATGTCCTTTCCTTACTTGACTCTTCTTTCACATATGTCTTTAGAAATTTTGCTGCCCCTAGAAGTGTTTCTAGGCATTTTTAGCCTCTTAACCCTTCTATTTTTTTACTCAACCTATATATCTCTTCCATGGCTTGTTCCAAAGTTTGGAACTCCTAGTCATGAGGAACTGTGTCTTGCTCTGTTGCATCTTCCATGGTCCTTTATTCAATTAATTCTTATTCTTGTATAAGCTAATATGATATTATTATTTCTTATTTTGTATACCTTATTTTTTTTAGTAGATCCATGTCTTCTTGTCTAAATCTAAGTTTCTTAGATGACTACATTTCCTCTTCCTTTGCAGACTCTTCTTCAGTAGACCACTATGTTATCTCAAACCCATCAGAGGTCTTATAAATTATGGGCTCCTTCTTCTTCCCTTCATCCTCACTAATGTTTATAGGTGAGGATGTTATATTTGTCCTTTGTATGAGACCTCCTAGGAAGAGGTCTCTTTTTCTTTGATGCAAAGGGCTTCTTCCTTTTAGTCTTCTTTTTCTTTTTAGGAGGGAGAGCTATTGAAATCTACTCTTCCTATGTAACTAGTGATGAAATAAATTCTTGTTGAGAATCAAGTTTTATGGCATCCCCTTCTTCTTGTACAACTAGTGATGGAAGAAATTTTTCTGCTTTTGAAGGATCCATGGTAGAAGAATCTACTTTTTGTGATGAAATAGTTGGAATAGTAAGAGAAGGAATATTTTGCCCAGTTTATTTTGGTGGACTTTCCTCCTCCATGTTCTCGAGAGGTAGCACTAATTTTATTCATATTTTATTTTTTGTAGTAAATACAGGTGAAACTTTAGTGGATACAGGTTGAATAGTTGTACTAGTGCCCACAGTATCCTCTTGTGCTATTTACTGGACCTATCCTTTGATATATTCCCTCTCATTGTTTTCTTCCTCTTATTGAGGTTCACCAATCCATAGGGTTAGAAACTATTTCTAGGTAAGGTCAGGTCTAGTATTTCTTATTCCTTATTTAACCCGCAACCAAATAAGACAATGATGAGACAAGACTTTCTCTACCTCCCTTTGGTATTCTTTAGACATTTTCTTTAGGATATTCCACAAGTGGTTTGGGACATTAATTTTCCTACCATGCCTTAAATGATTCAAAAATTTGAATTGGAGAGTATAGATCAAAGATTACCTTCCTTCACATGTCAGATATTTTATGATATACGAGGTCACTTCTCTCTAGGATGGGGGTAGACTAAATCTCTCTACACCTCCTTTCTTTAACACTAGTCTTTCATTGTCTTGATAGAACTGTTGTCTAGCTAGTTGGCCATTAGGTTTCTCTTCCTAGTTTTCCCCTATTCTTGGAAACCCAATAACCTAGCTTACTAGTTCTTCTGTAACTAGAAATGTGAAGCCAAACATTATCACCTATTCTCTTGTAAAAGACCCTACAAATTCCTTAGTGAGAGGTTATAAAAAAATTTATAGTTTCTCAAAATAGGTAGCCCATCTAACCCTATTGAAGATGGCCTAGTTGTTTGGGTATTCTTGCAATTTCCTATGGTTTGAGGGTTCATTTCTTACAAGTTTATCTTCTTGTCAAAATTTTCAAATAGATATCTCTTCAAAACACCTAATTTACCTTCAAATTTGTGCCTGTAATGAAATAATCTTTTTAATAATAACAGTTTTGGTTACAAGTTACTGCAATGTCTTGCTTAGGTCTTTATTTGAATGAGCTATGATCTTGAAGTGGAAAAAAATAAAATTGATTATTTCCCCTATCAAGTTTTTTGTAAAATTATGGCATAATTATGGGCTTTCAATCCACATGCATAGATTATCCTAGAGTGTGTGATTGATTGCTCATATCATTCTTCCCCTCCCATGTGAAGTGTCACTTGTGCCCAAGTGACATATGTGTAGGATGCAAAGAGATATGATGAGGTCATTATGAGTGTGCAAGTAGTGATTTGGCATAGCTCATTAAAAGACTTGATGAAAGATGTTTTAATGATTAGATATGTTTTTTTTAATATAATGCATGTTATATATTAAAAAATAAAGTGCTTTTCTATGACTAAAAGATACCCCATGCCTTTATAACGATTTGTTTCTAGGGTTGTGGCATAGGAAATTTGTATGTGAGTGTTTACTAGAATGGAAACTTAGCTTGCTGTTTCCTCATGCAATTATTACCCTGGTAGTCATGATTTATTTTATTATTACCCATGGTTAATTATGTGATTACATTATCTTATCCTTCAATTATGCCCTCAACAACCTGCATGCAATCATGATGACCTATAAAAGACTAGAGCAGTGGTCTTGTAGTGGAAGGAGAGACTATTTCCATCCTTCCACAAGGTGGTTACTACAAAAAAAAAATTATCCAAGTCAGATTCTTTATGAACATGGAGGAGGGTGGGTGATGGCATTTTCTACTCTTGATCTCCTATGTATGAGCATGTTGATGGCTTGTTTCTTCTGTCTTAATCCTAGTGAATGATGATGTTTGCTAATGGAATCTTTGTTTAGTAAACTTTTAATTTGGAAATCAATTGGTTATCAAACTTGGGACCTATGCTCTAAAAAAGATCTCAAGTCTCTCTTATTTACATAGTGAAATTATTTCCATGAAATGATCAGAAGCTGGGAATGGTTCTTTTTGTGGCCCTATAGTCATAAATTCTAGTCTGTAATACTTCCAAATGGAGATTGAAAGTATATGCCTTTGTTATGGCACTTAATTTATTATTCATGGGTATTCTCATTCCTTAGCAATGTTTGAAGTTTCTTCTATAATCTTCCTTCACTCCTCTATCTTGTCTAGTGTCTTCCATGAATTTCTCAATAGCCCATAGCCAAAGTCATAACTCATAGTTTGTGAGGAATTAAATTGCAACTATTAGAGAGATGTATATAGGTGTTAGGATGTACCTACAAAAACTATAGGTTAAGCCTATAGCCATTTCAAAGTTATTCCCAATGGTGATGAAGGTGCTCTCAGTAACTATAGAATAGTTGGTAGCAATTAGAGGAATACATTCATTGACAAAGGTGTTTATACCAATGGTGAGGGTGCCTTTGGTAACTACAAAAAATGAATGTTGCCTATAGAAAATATGAAAATGCCCCCAGTAGCTCTAGGGGTACCTACAACCCCCTTTTTCTAGAGTTATTTCTTACTCATAGCAACTACAAGTTGAACCCATACCTACTGAAGATGGAGGCTAGAAGAAACTGGAAAGAAAGATGTGTTATAAGAAGATGAGCAGTTTTGCACAAAATGATTCTATATTATATATTTTTGGTTTTTACCTCTAAATAACTAAGTTGGTTTTCTATTTATGCCCTTTTTATAGTTCTGGGTAGCCAACAAGCTAGTTTTCTCCCCATAAACTGCTAACAAAACCCAAAAGGGTTTTCATTGTTGGATTTTTTAATCTAACTAATGTATGTAATAGAATGTTTATTCTGGGTCCTTATCATATCAATTGTGAGTTTGACTGGTCAAGGACTATGTGAAGATCTTAGTCTTCATTCTAGAGGATGGATATATTGTCCTCCTCTCCTTCTTCATCTACTTATTGGTTGGTTCTTCTTATCACTAGTGAGACATCATGCTGATCTAGCACATCATTAAATCTATTTTGTAATTGCTTACGTATCTACTTGGTAAATTCCTTTTGAGTGAGTGGCTTTTTGTACAATTTCAAACTATGGCCATTGACTAGTAGATGGAATTTTATTAGATCAATGGTTGCTCCATTGTCATGAACATGCTCAATCTCAAATGGACCAAGTCATTTAGGCTAGATTTTGCCCTTATAATCCTTATATTTTGAATAAAAAAGAAGATCCCAATCTCTTGCATTGAATTGTATAGTCTTAATATACCTATCATGCTATCCAATCCACTGCTATTGTACAATTTTTGTGTTTTATAGTGTTTGTTGTCTATATTCATATAAAACATTAATTTGCATAAGGCTTGCTTTCTGTGCCTCAGATATATCCATCCCAAGTTCTAGTGTTGTCTGTAAGGTCTTGTACTCAGATTAAATTAGAAAGATAGGATTATTTTCATTGACCAACTCATATGGGGTGAAGCTTGTAGTGGTCTTCCATGTGATTTTGTATGCCCAAACAGCTTCAGGAAGTCTAGCCTCCAAATCCTTATGGGACACTAATAGTCTTGGTCAAAATATATTCTAATTCCTTGTTTGTGACTTTTACCTGTCCATTAGACTATGGATGGTATAGATATGATTGCTTATACCTAATCTCATATTGCTGGACCAACGTGGTAATTAAACCAGTAGTAAATTATGGTCCTTGATCAGTGACTATTTCTCATAACACACCATATCTTGTGAATATTTCTTCATAGAGAAAAGTTGTCACCTTTCATCCCTGGCATGTGTAAGAGCCTTTACATCCACCCATTTAGTGACATAATTAGTACATACAAGGATGTACTCTTTGTTGTTTGATTTTGGATCAAAAGGTCCTACAAAATCTAGGCCCCATTTTTCAAATGGTTCAAGCACCATTTGAGGTTGTAAAGGCATTTCATCTGAAGATGTGGGTCTCCCCATACATTGGCATCTATCATAATGAGATGTATACCTTATTACATCTTGATAGATTGAGGGCCAGTAATGCCATGTATTTAATATTTTTACTATTGTACGCTTGGCTAAAAAGTTCCCTCCACAAGGTTCATCATGGCAAGCTTTGAGGATATCTAGAACTTCATCTTATCTAAGACATCTTTTGATGATAGATTCAGGTCCAATATAGAAAGAAATCTAAAAAACTAGGAATACCTGCCACTTTTTTGAATCAAAGCTTTTTTTGTTTAGGAAGTGTTGTGGAAGTAACCTTGTTACAAGGTAGTTAGCAATATTAACATACCAAGTTGTGCTAAGGGTGAGGGAGAACAAGTGCTCATTTGAAAAGGATTCATCCACTATGGTATCCTCTTGAGGGAATTGTATTCATGATAGGAAGTCAGCCATGACATTATCCTTACCAGGCTTATCTACAATAGTTAGATCAAATTCTTGTATTAAAAATAACCATCTTATCAATCTCCCTGGGATAGTTGGTTTCTTCATAAGGTACCTAATGGCTACATGGTCTATATGAACAAAGATTTGGTACCCTATTATGTAGTGATAGAACTTGTTGATAGCATAGACTACTGCTAAGAATTTTTTTTAGTGATCATGTAATTTAATTCTACTACCTGTAGGTTCTTGCATATGAAATATATGGCATAATTGAGTGCTTCCTATTTTTGGCCTAACATAGCTCCCAAGGTAGTATCTAAAGCATCTATGTGAATATGATATTCCAATTAGGACCATGCAAAACTAGGGTGGTGGTAAATAATTCCTTAGATTGTTTGAAGGTTGTATCACAGGTAGGAGTCCATATGAATTCAACATCTTTAGTTAGGAGAGTAAACAATGGTGTTGTTATTTTGATAAAATTGTTGATAAATATTTGGTAGTAACCAGTATGTCCTAAAAAACTCCTGACCTCCTATTTTTAAGGTACAGGTAGATTTTTTATTATGTTGATTTTTGCAGGGTCAACATTGATTCCTTCAAAGGATATATAGTGGCCTAGGACAATGTCTTTTATCATTATCATGTAGCATTTATTGTGGCTTAAGGAAAAATAGTTCTAATGGTGTTGTAATACTTTCTTTAGGTTCCTTAGGAACTCATCAAATGTTTCTCCATAAATAGTAAAATTGTCCGTTAGATTTTTACACATTCATTTGCTAGATCTAAAAAGATACTCAGGACAACCTTTTAAAATGTTATAGGAGCATTACATAATCGAAAAGGTAATAAAGAGTAAGCATAATTACACCAAGGATAAGTGAAGGTGGTCTTCTCCTGATCCTCACAAGCAATTATAATTTGATTGTAACCATTGAAGCCATCCAAAAAGGCAAAATATTTATTTCCTACTAGTGTGTCTCGTACCTCATCAATGAAGGGAAGAGTAAAATGATCATTTTTGGTTGTTGTATTAAGTTTCCTATAATCTATTCAAACATGTCACTCTCCATTTTTATTTGGTACAATTACCAATAATGAAACCCATTTACTATCTGAGATGGGATATA
Organism: Torreya grandis; assembly: GCA_037957365.1. NCBI lineage: Eukaryota > Viridiplantae > Streptophyta > Pinopsida > Cupressales > Taxaceae > Torreya > Torreya grandis. Next base: position 202,941 of record JARHVA010000900.1, read on the forward strand.
TAAATTTAGCATCTAGGAGTTTCTAGAATTCCACTTTGACTATTTCTTTAAGAGCTAGATTCATCTTACATTGTGGTTGTCTGATTGGGTGGCACTCCTTTTTTATATATATGTGATGTGTGTATGTTTTTGAGATAATTCCTTGTATATCCTCATAATCCCATGCAAAAGTGCATTGGTTTGCATGCAGTATGCTGACTAGATACTTTTCCTCATTTGAATCCAACTTGCTATTAATAAGCAATGTTTTTTCCTAGAGAAATTTCAATTTACTTTGTGAGTGGTTTCATCATTTCTAAATTACTGAGAGATCTAGTTTGGCTACAGCTATGAGATATAAATTGATAGAATTTTTTTTGTATAAATGCAGTGGATTTATTTCATACCTAGAGGTTGGCAAATAAGCACTTTACACATTGTAGGTTGTTGGGATCTTCAGGATTAGTCTGGTAAGTATTCTGGAGAACATTTGAGAGAATTGTATCTTCCTCTTGATCAGCCAAGGTGTATGCATAGTCTATGGTGAATACAATAATCAAGGGAGGTTGGTCTGCCTCATCTTCTTCATCCCATAATGTATGCTCTAGTTCCAATAAAAATTGTGTTGGAGGATAGAAGACCAATTTTTTTAATGTGGTTACCATTGAATATCAACATGTTACCTGATCTATAGCTAATGAAGTCATCTATTGTGGCAAGCTAAGCTCATTCTAAGATGAGAGGATATCCACCCAAATTAGACTTTGGTTGTAGCATAATGAAATATGTAGGATAATCCCAAGAAGCTATAGTAATGATAAGATCTTTAATGACTCCTTCTGGTCTAACTATAGACCTGTTAGCCATTTGAAACATTGTAGATATGGGATGAATATTATTGAGCTGTAATTTTTTTATGGTTTCAATTATCATTACATTTAGTACAGCCCCTAGGTCTATCAATGTATTGGATAACTACTAGTCATGGATCTGGGTTGTTACTGTTGGGCATCCTAAATCTAAATATTTCTTTGATAGGGTGTTTTCTAGCATAATGTCTGTCAACTAGTCAATCACATGCACTGTATTTGGATCCTTCTTCTTCTTTCCAAGTTTATGTAGACATAGGTCTCTTATAGCTTTGGAATATATGGGCACATCCTTGATGGCCTAGAAGAAAGGAATTTTAACACAAATATTATTGATCTACCCTATGAAGTTAAATTCAAGCTCAGTTGTGTGGTGATGAAGGCAAAAATTTTGTAGAAATGGTGGGGTTGCTTTATCAACAGCTTTATTTACTAGTTCAAAAAGTTTTTATGGTGGAGAAGCTTAGTTAACATGATCTTCTAGAGTTTCTTGAGTTTTCCCCATTATTATGGGTGGGGGTGGTATAACTCTTTCTGAATGTAGGTGAACTTCATTGATGTTCACTGTATATGTTGGGTATTAAACAAATTCAGTACTGAATGTCGGTTACATCAACTTATTTATAATATTTTATATAGGTTGGGTAGGGATATGATTAGGCTTAGGTATAGCTTGTGTATTGGTCATAAGAGCAAGAGGATTTTGTTGTTGTTGTTTTTATGAAGAGAATCCTATCTAATGGTTTCCCTAAGGTTGATTGGGTTTCTAGGGCTACTACCATTAGTTTGCAAGGGGTGGATCTTGGGGTGGTTGTCAAGCTTGTATCTAAGGTGGGGATATATTTTTTGGAGGTTACCAAAAGGTGGATGAGTAGCTTTTCTAAGGTGTCTACTAGATAGGATCAGGATGTGGGACATTCATCCATAAATTAGTCCAATTGAGAGTAGTATTTACAAATTATGAATTAAAAAAGGTAAAATTTGCAAAAAGTGGATTTTGTCCCATATCTAGATAAAATGGTCATTGAATCCATGGATTTATTTTTGCAATATATAAAAATTGGTCCCCATCTCCTCTTATATCATGTAGCTCTATTATTTTTGGTTCTTCAACTATGATGTTAGTTACTTTAGTTTAAACCTTGTGACACCTACAGTTTGTTTTCTTCTTCTTAGAATTTGGATAATAGATGGTCAAACCTTGATCCAGGGCTACTTGATTTTTCTTTATGTGAATTATATCTAGTTGGGTGGCCAAGTGACTAATGATATCTTGTTTCATGTCTTGAAATAGGTTACTAAATTATAAATTTGATAGGCCACTTGTAGCTGCTAGTGGAAGCTTGTTGCATTTGACTTTGTTTATGGCAGATTTGAAATAATTTTTGCTCGGCTCTTTAACATCTATGAATGTCATTTGGGAGATATATCTCCCACTCATTAGGTCCAAGGCTTCCATATAATCTTCTCTAACTCCTTTCAGAAAGATGACTTTTAGAGGCTCTTCTCCTAATGCACTTTGCTTGAATTATGTCTACTAAACATGAATCATTCAATGTAGTCTTCCAAGGATTCTTCCTCTTCTTGATTCATCTTGAAGATGTCATTTATTATATAATTTCTTCTTCATCCATAATTCTTATACTTAGAAATTTCTTTTTCATGTCTCTCCAATAGTGAATTGAATTACTACCCAGTCCCATGAACTAGTGAAGTGCTAAGTCTTTAAGGGTGGCAGAAAAAAGTTTTAATTTCTATGCATCTTGCCCATAGTCATAGCTTCTATAGAGGATATCGAATTCAAATAAAAATGTGTCTGGGTATTCTGATAGCGTACCTATAAAATTGGGTAAGGTTAAGGGTGGAATATTTTTTATTTGCATTACGCTCATTGCATTTGGAATAGGAAATTCAAAAGTAATTGTGTCTAAATCCCTATTGTCTTCTACAAATTCTCCTTCTCCATTCATGATGGTTTTTTTGTGATATGGATACCAAAGATACTCATAATCATGTCCTTAAATTTTGTGTTAGTCCCTTGATCAACATGATAGTAAATGTTTATCTACTGATCCATAGTATTTTTACCAGATGAAAAGTCTAAAGACTCTCCTGAGATTTCATTAATTTATTAAAGAAAGCCTTATTGGAATGTTGTTCTAATGTTACTTTCTAGAGTGTTTAGTTTGTGTAGTTCTTCCCCTTCATTTTTTATTACTAACTCAGCTAATGCTTCCTCCACTTTTGTTTCCATTTTTAAAGCCATTGGTAATTCTTTTACAAGCTACCTCCTTTGATTTATAGTGTACCCTTATTCAAGAGCCCTCCAGCTTGTTGTATACTTTTTATCAAGATTCTTAGTTATTGTAAAATATTGGATAGACTTATTACCCAGTTAATACCAGATTATTAAATCTAGTTAACATTAATTATCAACTTAGGGTATGTATGCTTTTCAAGGATGTCGGCACTATATATGCATTATTGATTCATAGGCTAACTTAATTTTTGGTTGTAGTACAATGAACTTATACTAATTTCATCATATAGATATAAAAATAAATTATTATAATAGAATGCATAAATTCTTCAGACTTATGAGTCACACATGCATCACACTTCATATAATCAAAATAGTAATGAAATCAACTCACACAACACACTTTAATCTAAGAAGGGTCAGGATCTTCACTTCAACTCCTTTCGAGGGGGCCCTCCTTGTTCAGAACTGAGTTCCAATCCTTCTCTGAGAGACTTACAAAAGCTTCTTACAGAATCAGCCTTTTCATTACTCGGATCTATAGAAATTAAACATTTCCATGGTAGATTTCAATATTCTAAAATTTAGAATGCAATTACTTTCTACAATTCCATCCCCCTAATCTGGTATAGATTATGCCATTAAATATATAAGGCAATTTATTAGCTCCAACCAAAAACACTAAACTAGGAAAGATACAAATACTTTGCAACTAACCCAATCAACCTTTAGGTGGTTAATAACTTAAAGTTACTTGTTTTTAGGCTTGATTGGGTAAAGGACAATATTTGTTGCTTTGTTGTTTTTCTTCTTGCTTTCCTTTCCATTGTCCTTGTCTTATTCATCCTTTGGCAGCACATCCAAGTTTCTATGCATCTGAGGAGTCTATATAGCTATTATGGAGGATCTTATTCAATCATTCACTTTGTTTCTAAGATAGCTGGATTTGTCCTTAAAAACTAATACTTATTATCACATTAATATTTTGTTTTGTGTAGTGGTTGCAGGTTCCTATAGGTGTAAGCCTGCAGTTACTATAGACAACCTATAGGTGAAATTCTATAGTTGCTATGGGAAATATGTAGATGAAAAGCCAACAAATTGGTAGTTGTTATGGGTTGGAGACCCCTTTTACTACCGGCTTCTCTATAAGTGTTGTGATCAAGTAAGATTCTTGCATTCTTATTATACCCTTCAAATGTCTATTAAGGTTACATAAGTATAATCTAATCAAAGAAAAAGCATCATTAATCCATAATATAACATGTATATATTAATGCACACATATAATTATTAATTCATTCATTCATTTACATAATTCATGGATAGTTCTAGGAATTTATATAGGAAAAATATATATAAATGGGTATGGATGAGGCTATAAATAAAACAATTAGTGGCCTCATCACCACACGTGCCACACTCCTATAGAATCTGTACAACTACCAAAACTTTCTCTTTTCTAACTATTTTCTTGATCTGACTTAGGAATCTCCACATTTTCAATTAGATAATGCCACATATGACAATATTATGGCATATACCACGTTGAAAGGCATCTTGAACACCTTTGTCTACTTAGGAAAACCATACAAACCACATTAATGGCTCAAATATGACCCTATATGACATGAAATGGTATAAGGATTAAAATTTGACGATAACCAAGGTAAATAGCACATTAAATGACATTGTTAGGACCATGACACACCCTATAAGATCTTATAAGACCCCTATATCAAGTTTTATACTATAGGGTGTTGACTTCTTTTGACTTGTCAAAATAGTCAACAGTCACATTTAATTCTATTGAAAACCATTTTACTTCCTCATTAGTATTTGAAATTTATTATGTACTAATTCCCTATTTACTCAGTGTTGTCACATTTGATATGTTATTGGATAGGCCTTGAATACAACATCTTCGAGCCATTCCATCCACCATACATAAATGTCTTAAGTATATACATGTTAATTATGTGGTTATAGTTTAGGGCATTTCATATGATTATCCTTTACCTATTACACAATTAGTTACACAATATTCAACTATTACATCTCCACATACAACATACATTATCACACTTCTGAGATCAATTGAGTCACCAATGCAGGTGAGGTCTACTCCTAAAACATCACCATGTACACATACTCTAGAGATACACCTACGTCAAAGACATATTGTGTATTATAAAGAGTCTTTCTCTACCCCATTCCTACCTAGATCAGTGTTATTGAGTTACCAAGGTACTCAACATAGAACATCCATGTTAGCTACAACTTCTTCTACCAAATGGATCCTTAAGAGCCCCATAATGCACATGTTAGTTAAATGAGATCCACAAATTCCTATCCCCACTCTAGATATAGTTTAAACTACATAATATTCAGTATATCTATTTCATAGATCTCAGATACCCCCTTGCACAACGTGCATGGTCACTCTTCCTCTACTTGATATAGGGCACCTTGATAGTGAGTCTCTTAAAAGACTCATCAGTTAGTAGTATATCTCTTCAGGTACATAGTTTATATTACATTTCTCCTTGTATATAGTTTCATTTTTATGATTGCTTGTACCTAACTCTTATACTCAGAAAATACAAAAATAATATAACATGTTCAAAAACATTCAAATATTACTCATAAAATACAAAATTAAGATTGTATGCATTTTGATGTTTACATTCCTTTTATATGCCAGATACTACATATGTTATCTATGATTAGCATAATCAGTTTTATCTTACATACATGCTTCACTTATTCTTTTCAAGTGTTCATATATTTTTATAGGACTCATGTCCATTACACAATTCCATATTTACTACTATTTACCCACTAGGGTCACATACATAGATGCAATATTGATGCATCCACTCATTGGGGACATCCTATACACATATTGTGATTTACCAGGTTATATCATTTTATACTCTACATTTTAAATTTAGCATTGTTTATATCTTGATATCAATCATCCTATACTACACATATTTTTTATTGATTACTACTATTATAGACTCAGCTTATGTATGTATTTTCCCTTATACAGATTTATACCACATGTTTATGTATACTTTCATTTCAACTTTCTTAGTTTAGATTTGATTGTTTCTATCTGCTTATACATCTATTTGAGGGCATTTGAATATGCCATTGTCTTATGCCTCTAATCCACTTCCTTTCATTGTATGTATGCTTTGGAAATTTTCCCATGTCTTTGTGTGTGATTTGTTGATTATGTATGTGAACATTTGAACATATCCTTCCATGTGGATCTAAGCCAACCTTGCTTGTTATTTACATATGTGGACATTTTAACATGTCCTTATATGTATTGTTTTCTTTAAAAAATTTAAATGTGCCAATATCCCTTGTATTATGGTCTCGTGGCTTACTTTGTGTTCTTCATGTGTTTGTATGTATACTTTCATGTGTGCATCATGGCCATGACATTTATCTCTTGCTTGTTGCTTTCACACCCTAGTTTTCAATTCCATGAGGGACCTCATACATCTTCCCTTCTTGGGTGCCTTGATATACATCATGTACCATCCCCTCAAGTAGTTTACATAAATGATACATAGATTTGTTATTCATATACATGATTACATTTTTATATTTATCTTGACAACCTTGTGAATGTTAGGTCTAACATACATTGTACATTACCAACTTATGCTCAATCAATTTTACATTTTGATGTCATGGATACACATTATATTGGTTTATCATGAAAATATCATATATTTCTAGTCTAATACACATTATGCAAACTTTTTTTAAGGATAGTTATTGCACAAATTCAATAAATCCCCTCAAAAGAGGGGGCATTCACATGGGCTTATCATAGAGATCATGTCATCCTAGTGCACTCAAAACATAGTTTTAAGAATAAAGACATATTATAGAGTTTAGAATTAGTAACACATAGTGAAAAATAATCACACCTAAATTAGGTTTACTTTTACATAGAAATAATACATATGACATTAGTAAAACATAGAAGACATTAGTGCAGTGCACTACTATCCAAGGGACCACATTACTATCCAATAACCTTGAAAATAAGAAATTATAGAATTGTTAGAAAGATACAATATATACAATATAGGTTTGTATAGTATCAGTTATAGATTATCAAATATGCTTAATTTATGCTCAATTATATACAGAATGACACATGTTTGCTCAGATTAGGGATCATGCATGGCATGATCACTCCTATTTCAATTTTAGACACTTAGACATAAATTATTATGACTCGGTCCAAAATCCATATGCACGAATATAATAATTAGGGTCATGTTTATGGCACATCATTCCCATATATTCAGTTTGACCCCACTACTCTCATATGGAATCATAGCTCCATGTCATTCTCTATGTTACTCTAAACACTATTTTTAATCATTTTACACCAGATTGATGACTTATTCCATTTATAGTGGTTGGCATTTTTGGGTAGTCCATAAGGTACTTTCTCGAGTGCCTAAGTATCCCCTAAGCCATTCTACATTTATAGAGTTTTTGAGTGGCCCTAGAGCCATCCTACACAATTTGAGTTACATCACACAACTTCAGTTACATTACATAATTTCAATTTCATATGCATTTACTACACATGGGTAGACAACGATGGAGGCATGGCCTACTTGAGTTCTTGAGCCACTTACATGGGAGGGTTAGATAAGCCATTATTCCAATCTAATTTATTCACATATTATGATCTAACAAGTAGGGTTCGGCCATGATGGAGTCAAGAACAACTTGAGTTCTTGAGCCACCCACACATGGGGATTGAGTAAGCCATCAACTCAGTCCAAGTTATTCACCATTTGATCACTAGTATACACACAAAGGATGTCACTAAGTTTTTATATTGGTTCAATACCCAATGAGGTGTATTCATCGCTTTCCTCTTTCTCTTATCTCTTTACTTATTTTTGTCTTTGATTCTCTTAAGTGAGGACTAATATATTCATGTTTTATTTACAGGACAAATAATGGAGTAAGCTTTATAGACCCAGACCTAGATTCATCAGCTTCACCTCTTAGGTAAGTCCACGTATGTTTATTTTCCTTTATCCTAGTCATTTCACTTTGTTGCATTTCTATAATAAATTGAGGGCAAATTTAGTCATCTAAAATGTCATTTTTATGCAATGAGTGTCACTTGAGACTACCTTATCCTTAGTTAGACCTATATCTATTTTAAATCCTCTTTTGATCCTTTTCCATATTTTATATGGGTCTAATCACTCCCAAACATACCAAAAGTAGGACTAAGCTACCCCCTAGGCATCCAAACCCCTTGTTTATCAGCTTCTACCACCTGTACATTAACATGGTCCTTTGGACACTATCGTACTGCAATATTGACCTAGGGACCACACTAGTGTACCTTAGCTCTTTTCACACCCAATGAATATATTTATGTTTTTCAAATTAATTTAGGGTTGGCCTAGACCTATTTCACATCTTGAAAAGCAATAAAATGGTATATTTACACCAATTTCATTCACTTATCCACTAGATGGATATCAAATGCAAATACTCAAACAAACTTATAAATAATTGTGTTAATCAAGGTCATTTATCCATATTATGACTTATGCATACACCCATTTACAGTATCCCAAAGCTCATATTACTCATATTTCTAGTGTCAAGTAACATTCAAATCACTCAAATAAGCACGCATACTAGTATTCACTTGCACTTGCATAAACACTTAATTGAGAGAACTACATCAATTTTGATCCCCTTTTGATGTATTGGTATGTAGGAAATGTTCATCATATGGGTTGTTGAGGTAATGTCTAACATACACTATTAATTCCATTATTTTATACTTGTGCTCCTCAAATACCCTCACAAACATGGAGGCCTAGGGTTTTGCTTTCAAACAAGTCAAAATAAGGAATAGATAATGAATCAACACGCATCCACACAGGCACATGTGTCTCAAAACTAGGTAAAGGTATACCTAAAATCTCACTACCCTTGTTGTTATAGGACACTACCATGCCCCTAAGGACACTAGCATGGTGCACTACTATCAAGAGGACAATGCTATTGTCTAGGAGGGTTTTGTACTCTTATTTCTAGTTCATGTCACTCTACACAACTCCAATACCCATTTCCAATATGTCACTAATATGTCTCAGCCAGTTCCTAGATAAATACATTTCATTCTAGTTCATTATTATTTATAGCATAATCATATAGGTCAATTATTGTACAAATCAATGGTTGTGTTTATTGATATATTTATCCCCTGATTTATTATTACAACACTTTAGCATCTTAGGGTTTTACATTCCATAATCCCCTAAAATTTTAAATCATAAGGAAATGGAAGCTTGCCTTCTTGATACCTAGCTATGCTTCACCTAATAGCATATCAAGGTAAGACCACCTTATATATATATATATATATATATATATATATATATATATATATATATATATATATATATATATATATATATATCAAGGGATTAAGGCATAATTATCAAGGGAAGTTTGCCTTCCTAATATCTATCTTTTCATTGGTTATGGATTAAAGCATATCTATCAAGGTAAACTTGATGTTTGATAGATAGCTCTGCTCTTAACCTATGTACTTAGTTATGCCCTACCCGATAAGTTAGGGAAACTTGCTTCCTAATATATAATTTGTTCTTATCCTACCTAATTTCCCTTTTTATAATATATTATTATCTATCAAGGGAAGTTTGATTCTTAATTTAGAACTTACACATATTCTTTCCCTACCTACTTACCTATTCCCTACCTACTTAACTATTTTTGGCAAGGGAAGTTTTCTTCATGATAGATAGAATGATAAATGAAGTTATGAATCATGTTACATATATATATATATATATATATATATATATATATATATATATATACGATTGAGTATTATCTAACTACTTTACCTACTTGAGTATGTCCTACCTAATTTACCTACTTGAGTATGCCCTACCTGATTGAATATCTAATCCATATCTTGATCTTGAGTACACCGTACCTAAATACATGATTGAATACCTAAGCCATATATTGAAAGGAGAGGGTTAATTATAACCTATATAGAGAAAGGAGTGATTGGGGGACAATCAAGCACACGCAGAAAGCCACTGCACCCACTTATGCAAGAAAACATCAATTTTGTGTTTTATTCAATAAGAGGTCAAATTTATTAAAATTATGATGCCAATATGTGTGAATTACATTATTAGTTACATTTATGACCTTAAAATCCATTTAGAGTCATAGAGTTATGTCAAAAAGGTTCTAGGTGCTTTCCCTCTAAAATAGGTAATTTGAAAATTCAAATATTCAAAATGAGTCTAGAAGGGTCAAGTGCATATAAGGTGTGAATATATGAGTAATATATGGTTCAGAAGTATAATTAGGTAATTTAAAAGGTTTTATAATTTACATGATTCTAAAACATTAAATTATAGGTCATAATCTAGTCTTGACATTATAATCCCAACATTGAAGTTGGTATGTGAGGGAGGTTGTTTTTGTAACTAACTAATAACCAACATTGGAGTTGGTAGAATTGGAAGGTGGTACATTATTTTTGTTAAAAAAATGATAATATTAATAGTGTTTGATCTCTCCAAGAAGAGAGAGGAGAGTCTGAGAGTGAAAAAAATTGTATGAAACTCCTCACGAAGGATCTCAAGTCCATGAATGGACTATTATGTAACAAAGAATGATATGATGAATAAAGTAATGTGTTTGATATGTGTGTTTTCCATTCAATGAGTGTGTATGAATAAAATTCATATTGTCTTAGATAATTTCTTGAGGCCATGATTGTATTCATATTGTGTTAAGTTACAAGTTTGATAAAGTTTGCTGGGTTGAGCTAGTGGGTTGTAGGTTGCAGTCAAGAAAAGAGAAGAGAATTGATAAGAGTGTTTAATATTGATGAAATAATAAGGTATTTTAAATCATACATAATTTATATCAATGGTATTACAAAATTTAATATTTATTTTGTGAGATCTCCAAGTTGGAAAGGTACTTGAAAGAGCACTCTATGGTATAAACCTTGTTATGAGTAAAATAGTATCTCATAAATGTTGTCAAAATTGCATTATATGTATGGTTATTATGGTTATCATGTTTAAGGTTGTATGAACCTTTATAAAAACCCAGGTGAAGATTATAAATCATTTGAAAGAGGTTTGGCCATGGAAACCTTGCATAATCAGTAAAAAGAGTGCATTTATGATTGAGTTTTGTAGTAATCAAGCCCTTAATGTATTTATAAAAGATTAATACCCATTGATAAATATATAGGATGTAAAAACATAACTTTTGGTGGTGATTTTGTCCTTTAAAATTCTATATAACTGAAGATATAGAATTTTGAATGCCCACGACCTGTGTAGGGTCAAGGAAACTCTAGGTTTAGGGTTTTCAATTTTTTGAGAGTTATAACCATTGAAAAATCATGAAATTTTATGATATGACCTGTATTATCATGTGTAAATTTTTGGGTCTAAGAGTGTATGGATGTGTACGGATTTTAGGATTGTGGTAAGGTTTGAGGGTTAAATATGCCTAAAAGAGGGTTGATTTTAAAAGAGGTTGATTTACAAAGGAAGTATACTCTAGAAGATGAATTAGGTAATGAAAATTTTTACACACCTCAAAGGGGATAAATTTAGACTAAAAATATAATTACATCTTTGTAAAAGTTCCTAGTTTGACTCAACAAAGATAAATTGCCTTAAAGAAGGCTACAAGCCTTATGAGAGCACCGTAAACCTTGGGTGTGGAATTGAAGGGTGGAGTCTATTTGGACACTTGTAAGAGGATAATGAAGGTATGTTTTGATCAAATAATACCATAAATGCAATTATAATTACTCCTTGATACCTATATCAAAAATTGACAATTGAAACCCAAAAAGGTTACCTAGTGGAAAAGCTAGTGAAAGCATGAGTTAATGAAAGGAATGACTTGTATGAGATAAAGTATGAGTTGTGAAGCATATGAGGTAGGTTATATAAATCAATAAGTTATAAAAATATTAAAATAAATATTTACTTATGTCAAAGATACTATAGAGATAAAATATAAAGAGAAATATTGAATTAAAGATGGAATCTTAAAGAGAAATATTAAATTAAAGATGGAATCTTGAAGACCAAACCAAGCAAGATCAAGTGACCAGTTAGATTGGGAATTAGATAATGATATTATTGGAGACTTATCCCCATGCCTCTACATCACCCACCATAAATTTATTAGATTAAGTTACCCAATGTTAATAATTCCTAACATGGTATGAATGATTTGTGTGATTCAATACATATCCATATCATGTAATAGATCAATATCATATTTATACATATTTCATGATGTTGTTGTGATACATAATTAAATATAAGTATGGGTAAAATTATTTGATGGTTAATTCCTACCTTATTAATAAAATAGTTAATTTCAAATTCTTGACATTATTGAGTTAACTTCACTATGTATGGGTTGCATTAGTGTGTTGGGCCTATTATTTATATTTACCTTAATCATAAGCAGATATAGTGTTTTTGTATTAATTTTGCTTGTAGGGTACCTAATAACAAGTAAAATTGACATAAATGTGTGTATTATATGCCCAAATTCTAATTTATATATGTAAGTAATTAAATTTCATCCCACCTTTTTCTCACTTGCATTCCTATTTATTCTAGTTTGGGGCTCTGGATAGACACTCTCTCCATGCTTTGAGCATGGATCAACATATATATCTTTAAATACCACTAGATAATCAAATGATATCTTTGAGTTGCTTATTTTAGTGCAATATGATGAATGAAATAAGAGTTTCCTTGTGTCTTATATGATTGATAAAAATTTGGAATTAGAGCATAAGCCAATTGAGCATAAAGGAGAAGCCACTGTACCCACCATCAAGGTATTGGAGGGAGTGATTAGGGATGAGGAAGGACACAGAGGGAGTGATTAGGGATGATGAGGGAGTAATTAGGGATGATTAGGGACATTAAGGGTTAATTAGGGGGGTGATTAGGGATGGTAAGGGACAATGAGGATGATTAGGGAGTGACTAGGGATTATGAGGGATGAGGGGGAGTGATTAGCAAAGATGATTGATGATGAAGGTATGATTAGGGTTGATGAAAGATGATGAGGGTTAATAAGGGAGAGATTAGGGATGATGAGATAATGATTAGGGATGATGATGTATGGTGAATTTTAATGGAGTAATTAAGGATGATGAGAGATGAATAGGGAGTGATTAGGGATGATGAGGGATGATGGAGTGATTATGGATGATGAGGGAAAGTGAGGGTCAATAAGGGAGTGATTAGAGATGATGAGTGAAGGTGAAGGTTAATGAGGGAGTTATTAGAGTAATGAGGAGAGGGTTATCAAGGGTGATGAGGTATGAGGAGGAAGTGATTAGGGATGAGGGAGGGATGATGAGCAAGTGAATTTAACACAAAGTGGTCATTTGATATGAATAGGTAATCAATTTGACTTATGCTACCCTAATCACATCATTTTGGTTTGAATTCAAAATGAGTGGTTTATAAACTTCAATTTTGATAAACCTGGGACTCCTATAAATGCTATCAAGTAATCAAGAAAACACAAAAACCTTTAAAATGACTATTTGTTTACAAAAAACAGACATCAATTACAAAATTTATGCCCTAAAATCCCTACGTTTAATACTAAAACCATGAAAATTCCTAAGTACTATCCAAATTAGATTTTGAAAAACTACCTCCCACATTATAAAGTGTGCAGCTATGAGACCAACACTATCAGATGCAGAGTGACCCTAATTTATTATATTTATTAAAATAAATTTAAATTATAAGGAATATTAAAGTATCAATATAAATATAAATTTAACATTTATTTTAGTAAACCATCTACCACTTCCAATATATATTTTATATTTTTTTGTGCAATGTGAAATTAATGCATACATGTTATAGTGTAGAGTGAATTACAAGAAATGATTAGTCAAGCATTAGTCCAAGAAATCAAAGAAAAATGCATAAAGAGCTAATTAAATCAAGCCAATCGATTCATGCAGGGTTTTACTAATAAAAATAGGATACAAATAAAATAAAGTAAACCATTACCTTCACAAGTGACTCCATTGCTCAAAAGCAGCTCAAAAAAATATTCTCCCCTTGATCAAGCATTCTTGTCTTCATCAAAAATGGTGGCAAACTCCTCCAATGTCTCAAGAACACTCCATAAAACCTAAGTTCATGATATTGAAACTATCTAATTTCCTATTAAATGAAGCTAATCCAAATATGAATAATATAATAATCAAAACACAAATGAGTTGTGAAGAGATTTTAGCATTATAATATTGCAATAATTGAGCTTAAAAATGATGTTCATGGCCTCTCTATTTATAGATTTTTTAGATTGATCTGAATGAATTGTGACTATCCATTTTTTTAACCTAGAGATATCCCCAATCCCAATTGGTACATTGTAACTCCACCCAACGACCTTCATTGGGGTGAGTGGAGGCAATACTAATCCTCTAGGGGTTGCCAATAGGGCCCACACTACACCTAATGACCATCCATCTTGAGATCAAGATGTGTGGCCAAGAATCTATTCAATTTTGAAAAATAAAATCAATAAATGCCCTCATAATGATTGGAGAAGAAGGGGAATTAATGAGGCACAAAATGCATTAATGAGACATGGAAGGCCATGGTTTAGATATTTTATGCATTTATGACCTAGGGGTGCCTTCCCAAGAAATGATGTCATTAGGTGATGTAGTTAATAGAAATCAATTTTCAAAAAGAAATATTAAATAACCTCCATAAAAAATCCATTTAAGCTCTTGATTTGAATTAATTATCCTTAACCAAGATTAATCAATATTTGTATAATTCTTTGAAAATTAGCCCTCAATTAATCAAAATAGTCAGAAAGTCATATTATTGGGTTGTAATTTGAATTGGGAAGAATTGGAAGGCAATGTTAGATTCATTGAAACCATATTCCAATTTAGGGTGTTTCCAAAATAAAATAACAATGTTATGTGATGTGTACTAATGAATTAAAAAAAAAAAGTGATCTAGAGCACAAAAAAGTAAAATCATCATTTTGACTCGAAATGAATTGATCAAAGTTAAGAATCACATAAAATGCAATTCCCCATTTAGGGATACTTTGGCCTAAATTGACACTTGTAAATAATAAGTTCAAACCATTTAAGGTGTTTTTAGCACAAAATAACAATACAAATTTGAACCGTATTTCCATTTAGGGTGTTTCCAACACAAAATAACAATGGTATGTGATGTGTACTAACAAATTAGAAAAAAAGAGTGATCTAGAGCACAAAAAGGAAAAACCATCATTTTGACTCAAAATAAATTTTATTAAAGTTAAGAATCACATAAATTGCATTACCCCATTTAGGGATACTTTGACCTAAATTGATTTATCTTAACTGCATCACCTAATGACATCATTTCTTGGGAAAGCATCTCTAGGCCATAAATGCATAAAATATTTGAACCATGGCCTCTCACGTCTCATTAATACCTCCCATGCCTCATTAATGCCCCTTCTTTTTAAATCATTATGAGGGCATTTATTGATTTTATCTTCTAAAATTGAATGGATTCTTGGCCACACATCTTGATATCAAAAAATGGACGATCATAATTCATTATGATCAATCTCAAAAATTTATAAATAGAGAGGCCATAAACATCATTTTTAAGCTCAATGATTATAATGTTGTAATGCTAAAATCTCTTCATAACTCATTTGTGTTTTGATTATTGTATTATTCATATTTGGATAGCTTCATTTGATAGGCAATTATATAGTTTCAATATCATGAGCTTAGGTTTTAAAGAGTGTTTTTTAGACATTGGAGGAGTTTGCCACCATTGTTGATGAAGATAAGAATGCTTGATCAAAGGAAGAACATGTTTTTGAGCAATAGAATCACTTGGGAAGGTAATGGTTTAATTTCTTTCATTTGTATCCTATTTTTATTATCAAAACCATGCATGAATAGATTGGCTTGATTTAATTATATCTCTATGCATTTTTATTTAATTTCTTGTACTAATGCTCGACTAATCATTTCTTATAATCCACTCTACATTTTGCCATGCTCGGTGGGACTGCACCCCATGAATTCAATCAACTAGTACCTACAACCAACCTACCAACCATTTCCTTGCAGAATCTTAGAGTGTGGGAGCAAAGAGAGTGAAAATGATGGAATTTTCCAAGATCCAACTGATAAAATCAAACACATGAACTGTAAATACAAAGCAAATAAAAGTAAAACTTTGTTGTTGAGACTAAAATCAAAATAGAGCATAATTATAATAATATTGCATTCATAACTCATTGAAAATAGCTTAGCTGAGAGGTATGTTTATAGGTATAATAAAGGCATAGAGCCAATACATTTGGCAATGTAAACACAAGACAATTGCTAAATGGTTTGTGTGTTCCATGTGTAATATGTCAATATTGGTGGGTAAACGTCAAGGATATCCTCACCCATCAATTTGACTACAATTTTCATATGTTCATGTACACATTAATTATCTCATTATGACACCTATGTGACTTTAATATTACACCTAATCAAGTTAAATACATGTGTTGGAATAATCCATAATAATAAATACATAAAAAATAATATCTTACATTAACACCCCCTCTTAAGTATAGCTTAGGTGGTTAAACAAAATTGGGTCCCAACAACATGGCCTAATGAGGTACCCAAGTACAATGCAACTCTCACAAAGTGGAGGAAAAGGAGAAAACCTATAAGAAAAAACTCCCCCGCCAAAAAGAGAGAAATGAAGAAGAGGACTAGAAGGCCCCCCTTGAACATGATGTTGATGCAGCATGTACCCTAAGAAGAGAATGTAAGTGAATATACTTACTCTCAGTGAAGGGTTTGCTGAAGATATTAGCTATCTGCTCTATAGTTTGACAAAATTTGAGATCAATGACCTATCTATGAATGGCCTCTTGAATAAAGTGCATATGAATATCAATGTGCTTGGTCCACTAATGTTGGACCAGATTTTTGTAGATTTAGATGGTGCTTTGGTTAACACAAAATATGATTGTGTGTCACTTGAATTATGTATCAAATTCAGTAATAATCTCTTGAATCCAAATAGTTTTAGTAGCAACATTGATAGTCCCTCTGTATTCAACCTCAGTAGATGATAAAGTAACAGCATTTTGCTTCTTGCTAGACCAACTAATTGGTCTTGAACCAAGTAAGAAACTATATCTTGAAGTAGACTTGTGATGTTAAATATCACTAGCCCAATCTGAATCTATGTACCCAATCAAGTTAATATCAATGCCTTCTCCATAGTGAATCCCAAAATTGTGAGTACCTTGAATGTAGTGGAGAATCTATTTGGCTACTTTCCAATGTAGCTCATGTGATGTTTGCATAAACCTAAAGATCATGCTTACTGTATATGAAATATCAGGTTTAGTGTGAGTTAGATAGATGAGGTTGCCAGCTAATTATTGATACAAGGTAGCATCAACTAATGGAGAAGAACACTCAGCCTCAAGTTTGACTCCAAAAATAAAGGGAGTCAGAGTTGGCTTACAAGCATCCATGTGAAACCATGCAATCAAATCAAGAGCATACTTGGATTATGCAATGGTAATCCCTGAGTCAAATTATGAAATCTCAATACCAAGGAATTAATTCAATAAACCCAAGTCAATCATAGAGAATCTATCATGTAGATCAGTTTTCATTGCTATAATGGAGGATGAATAACTCCCAGTGATCAACAGGTCATCCACATATAGAATTAAAATCAAGAGTGAATTATCCTATCACAAGATGTAGACATTCAAATCAAAATTGCATCTAGTGAAACCAACTATGAAAAGAAATGAATCCATCTTGGCATACCAAGATTGAGGGGCCTATTTGAGGCCATAGATAGATTTTCAAAGTTTACACACTAAGGAAGAATCTTCCATAAAACCTTGTGGCTGCTCTATATATCTCCTCCTCGAGGTCACTATGAAGAAAGGCACTCTTCACATCCATCTGATGAACATCCCAATGATAAGTTATGACAATGGAAAGAGTGAGTCGATTAGAATTAATTTTAGTAACTAGAGCAAATGTTTCAATATAGTCTATGCCAAGAACTTGGGAAAATCTTTTTGCTACCAATCATGCTTTGAAATTATCCACCAATCCATCTGCTACAAATTTTATTCAATAGAACCACCTACATAGAACAAGTTTCCTTCCCTTAGGAAGGGGTACTAGATCGCAAGTGTGGTTCCTAATTAAGGAACTATACTTCTCATGCATAGTTGTATCCCACTTAGGATTTCCATATGCCTCATGAAATTATTATGGATCAGAAGCACAAGCAATGAAAACGTGTGTAACACCCTAAAATTATGAATGAGTCTGTCTAACATCTAATAGATCCCCAACCCAATCACTTTCACTCTATAAGTTTGTCTAGCCCAAAATTGACTCAAAGTCAGAGAATCAAGAGGAGATTATTCAAATTTAGAAATATGACTATGAATGGATTGAGGTGAATCTCTATCACTATCCTCATCATCTAAACTAGAATAAGAATATTCATCAACAGGTATCTGATCTGGATTATCTAAATCATCTAAAATGTCATCATATCCTAGAGAGTCTAAAGTGGAGGGAGAAGTGTCGAGTGTAAATTCTAATAGAACCTCTTGAAATCATACACTCCTCTCAATAAATAACTCATGTGTGGTAGGATAAAGAAGCCTATCTCCTTTAACACCTTCTACATACCCCAAAAATATGTAAGTCCTACTGTGACGTTCCATGGCCTTACATTTCTTCTTAGGAATGAGAGCCATAGCTTGATCCAAATATCCTAAAGTGCTTAACTTCAATTTTTTTATTACTCCAAGATTCAAAATGAGTGATCCCTTTCAATGCTTTATGAGGAACATAATTTTGGATATAGCAAGCATAATTAATGGCTTCTACCCAATACTATGTTGTAAGTGATTTGGAGTGTATCACATAGTTTGCTATTTCCTTTTAAGATCTATTCTTACATTCTACAACACCATTATGCTAAGGACTGTATGGAGCTATTCATTGTAGATCAATCCCTTATGAAGTATAGAATTTCTCAAAACAATGACTAACATACTCACCACCATTTTCAGTGCACAAAATCCTAATGGTTTTCCTTGACTGATTCTCAACAAGAGCCTTGAAATCCTTAAAATGGTCAAAGACCTTAGACTTTTATTAAATAAAATACACCCAAGTATACCTATATAAGTCATCTATGAAGGTAAGCATGTACCTAGCTCTATTGAATGAAGGCTTTGGAAATGGTCCAAAAACATCATTGTCAATCAGCTCCAAAATTTGAGTGGCTCTCCATGATTTGCCTTTGTCATATTTTTCTTTGGGATGTTTACCAATCATGCAACCTTCATAAACACCATCATAAAAATGAACATGAGGCAACCCTATTGCCATATCTTGTTGACTAAGTTGTTCCAAGTAGCGATAGTTTAGATGGCCAAAGCATTCATGCCATAGTTTACTCACTCTATTAGAATGAGTGAGTAATGCAATAGAAGGGTAATCAATAGCAAAATTTGAGAAGGTGTACAACCTTGATTGCTGATTTGTTTTTCCAATACCCACTATCGTATTACTAAGAAACTCCTTAATGATAATAGAATCTGGAGTAAACTCAACTTTCTTGCCTAATTTAATGTGGGTGATTTGATAAATAGATAGGAGATTAGTTGACAATGATGGAACACATAAGACATTTTTGAATGTTCCATCATTAATTTTAACAAATCCTCTCCCAAAAACTTCAATAGAAGTGTCATCATCTATCATAATAGATAGCATAGAACATGGCTCTAAGGATGAGAACAAGTCTCGTGAAGAAGCCATGTGATGTGAAGAACTAGAATCAATCACCCACATGGATGGTTGAGATACAACTGTAATAAGAGCCTTGCCCTTACCTTTTCCCTTACTAATTTATTTTGCCTTAGAAGAATCATGTGTTGATGAGCTTGATTTGATTGAATTGGAGAAATTGATGTTGTTTTTCTCAAGCATCTTTATTAGATGATCGATCTATTTTTTTATACATTTTATTTTATCATGCCCACTTCTCTTACGATAGGCACATGTGATCCTCTCTTTCTTGGGTTTCCTACCTGAAGAGGAGGACTCATGATACTTTTGGCTTAGTATCTAATTTTTGACCCTTTCATTACTCTTGGTTTTTCTTGTTTTGTTTCTTCTCTTTATTAATTGAAGTCTTCAATTTGTCATGACTCAATAAAGCATGTGATTTAGAGGACTTCAATGTACCCATTTGGATTAGCTTGTCTTTCTCTCTAGTTAATTATTTGATAAAATCATCTAAGGATGACATACTCCATGTAGTTCTTAGGGCACGTTTTGTAGCATAAAAGGTAGAGACAAAAACTGAGTAGTCAAGACCTAACTTGGAAAGAATAGAGAGGATCAATTATTCATCATTTTTCTCTATGCCACATAATTTTATTGTAATCTAAGTGATTTAAGTTTGATTAAAAAAATTTCTATAATGTCAACACTTCCTAGACTCAAACTAATGAGCTCCTTCTCTAGCTCATCACACCTCATTACATCCTACTTCTCAAATAGTTGTTCCAAGGTGTTCCAAATCTCATGTGATGATTTATCAGATTCAATGTGAAAGAGTAAGTCAGGAGAAATAGATAAACACAAAATATCATATGCTTCATCACACCTATTATACCACTTAATTTTATATGCATCGAGTTTCATTTTAGTTTCCATATTCATGGTTATCCTGTGTAAATTTTTACTTCTTATAAAAATTTGTACTTTAGATTTTCAGTCATGATAATTGAATGGAATGAGAAGTGGAACCAAATTTTGATCCATGATGTAGTTCAAGTAGAAATTGAATGAGAAATAGAGAAGGCAAGGCATAAAAAAAACCCTTAAAACTATCAGAAAGAACCCCCCCTAATTACAAAGGTTTGACACTTTATGTTTTAGTGTGTATACAATCAGCATTTTAGTGCGTATACAATTGGCACTTTATGTTTTAGTGTGTATACAATCAGCACTTTAGTGCATATACAATGGGCACCAATTTTTTTTTAAATAAAGCCCATTAAATCTTAAGATATAGTGTAGGGCCAAAGATAGCCATAAACACGAGTATAGATTTTATTCTTGAAGCTTTAAATCATGTACCAAGGATAGATGATGCATACAATGTAAATAAAATACTACACAATACATCTGCACTCAGATACAAAGAATTATAGGTATAGATTCACACAATAAACCATAAAAATATAGTCGATATTGTCAAAGTGCATGATTTGGTGTAGTATTTACCATCATGCAATACACACAAAAACAAGATGACTATCCAAGGTTGTTGAATGCACATCATAGTATAGTATTTACTATCATGCAATACACATAGTAACAAAGTGGCTAGCATAGAAATGAGTGAAATCTTTGCATTTAAAGGCATAAATAACAATGCATGTTCATAAAAAATGGATGTCAGACTCAGCCAAGAATGCATCCACAAATGAGCAATCTATGCAATGATTATATAAGTGATAGTGCAAGATCACAAAAATTGGACATCATGCTCAGCCAAAAATGCATCCATGGGGAGAACAAGAGTGTGAAATTGTGAGTTAAGCAAAGGAGAGGAGAAATTTTGTTTTACTTATGAGTGGGTTTGACTACCTGCCAAAACCAAACCTCACCATTCATCTTCGTGAGATAGAATGAATGTTAAAAAATAATGATCAATAACTCCTTATAATATGATTTCCCATAATAATATTGTTTTATTAAAAAATAATTAAAAATAATAATTTTTACAATTTTTTGAATAGTATCATAGTCAATAAAACTATGATAACTTTCTAAATTATTAATAAATTTATGAATTTCAAAATGATCTTGAAAGAAGAAATAAAGGTGAATAAAACCCAAAAAAAATTATAAATGATTATTTACAATTTTATCATAATCAAAAAACTATCAGTCATTTTTATCAAAAAAACAAAATTGTAAAAAAAACTTCTTGTAAATCTTGCCTCCTTATCAAAAAATGATTTAGTATTCTATCTAACCGTATTGAATACTCCTTCCAGATCTACAACGGTTACTTATATATCTAAAACAATTGAAATACTTACAAATACTAATGAAGTTCACCAGTTAGAGAAGAAAATATTGTAGATGATACACACATATCTCGTGATTCTCCTTTACAATCTCAGTTAGAATACAAACTTAAAAACTACTCAAGATTTCAAAAAATTAAAAACAAAATAGTGTTCATTACCAGAAAAAAGCTCTGAAACCATGATGGAATTGTCCAAGATCCAACTGATAGAATCAAACACACGAACTGTAAATGCAAAGCAAATAAAAGCATAACTCAGTTATTGAGACTGAAATCAAAATAGATCAGAATTATAATAATTTTGCATTCATAACTCATTAAAAATAGCTTATATGAGAGGCATATTTATTGGTACAATGGAGGCATAGAGCCAATACATTTGGTAATGTGAATACAAGACAATTGCCAAATGATTTGTGTGTTTGTTGTGTAATATGTCAATATTGGTGGGTAAATGTCAAGGATATCCTCACCCATCAATTTGACTACAATTTTCACATGTGCATGTGTACATTAATTATCTCATTATGACACCTATGTGACCTCAATATTACACCTACTCAAGCTAAATACATGTGTAGGAATAATCCATAATAACAAATACACAAAAAATAATATCCTACACTAACAAAAAATTTGAGTAAAAATCCATTTTTTTTGGAAGTCATAGTTTTGCTATTATGAGTCACAGTTTTTTCCTCTGGACTACAATCCCACAACTCACACAGTCATAGGGTTTTCATTTAAATTCATGATATTGTATTTAAATTATGTTTTCAGACTAACCTTGATTATGTATATAGATTATGTAATGATATTGTAACCTCATGATTCGTTAGTAATGATATTATAATACCACAACTTGACAGTCACGAGATTGTCAACCCGAGCTGTAGGATTATCAACCCAAGTTATAGGATTATCAACTCAATTTATGGGATTATCAACCTAAGTTACAAGGTTATCAACCTGATTTGTGGGATTGTCAACCTGAGTTGTGAAATTATCATTTGAGTTACAGGATTGTCAACCCAAGTTGTGGGATTGTCACCCTGAGTTGCAGGATTGTCAGCTCAAGTTATGGGATTGTTAGCCTAAGTTGCAGGATTGTCAACTTGAATAATAGGATTGTCAACCCAAATTGTGGGATTATCAACCTAAGTAACGTGATTATCAACCTGAGTAGTGGGATTGTTAGCTTGCGTAGCGATATTGTGATTTCTATAAATCTAACCTAAGTAGTGATATTTCCTATTTGAGTCATGGTTTTATAGAGTAGCAAGATTGCACTATGGATTAGTGGGATTGCACTATGTGAAACCTAAGAGCTTACTTTGCAAAGTTGTTTGTTTCATTTGGATAAGTGCTTCAAGACTCAATGAAACTCTAACTTTTTCCTTGCAGGGCCAACTTGAAAAGTGATCTAAATAAGCTTAATATAATCTTTCTAACCTATTTTTAAGTGCTTAAAAAGGATTAGGAACTCATTTTGGTGCTTAAAAAAACACTTAGATGTTTTTATGAATATTTTTTGTGATTGTTTCTTATAAATTTACAACTTTAGTCCATGGGGCAAAAGAACATCACCAAAAAAATTTATTTAAGTGATTTAAAATTGAACAAATTTCAAAGTTTGTTTTTAATAGGTCATTGCTTTGTTATAATTGATTGGAAAAAAGAAAGTTGTGCATGTATGCTGTCCCTCCATCCCCTATAGGGAACTTGTGGAATAAAAAGTGCCATCTTTATTTCAAAGTGTCGTAGTCCAAAGGCATAAAAAAGAAGTTGTGAAGGCTCTCCCCAAGACCCACATGGCTTGGGTGATCTAGAAACAACCTTTAAAGCTCTTTTACTTGTCATTTATTGTTGCATCTTGGCTTGTGAGGGAGACTTCATTACCTCCCATAAGTTATATAAGGAATCCTTGACCCAAGAATTCATCTCCCAGCATTGTCTTCAACCCCTCTCCATGGGAGGTATATAAATTGGATCACTCCACTGAGATGATGGTTTGAGCGGTTAAACCATCTCCTATTGTTGGGGCTAAGTCTAAGACATATGATCATGTTGGACATTGCACTACATTGAGCAAGTGATGGATGTAGTGGTTGTAAAAATAGCAAGACCTTTTTATAATAATCCATATGATGTGGACCCAATTGATGTGTTGTTTCTCTTGCATTTTGATGTGAAAGTACTGTGCATGGAATCCATATAGAAACATTCAAAAACTTGCTAGTTTAATTAACCCCATTTTGACATACCTTGTCATTTTATGGCTTAAGATGATTAATTAGTTGATTTATCTTTATCTTATATTAATTGGTCTTATTTTGGATCAAAACTTGCTTGTTAACCAAATTTCAGAACCTAACACATTGTCCACAAATTTCTTGAACAAAGAGGTGATATGTTGTCCAAATGAAAATCATATTTTTCTTTATTCAAAATTATCATCTAAAAACATTGTGTCATTACATCCATCTTTGTGCAATTATGTTGTCCATTTGAATCTAGATCATTTGCCAAATTTTATTAAGTCCCTCATTGATAATTTAAATTTGAAATTGGACTTTTATAAGTTTCAAAGGTTGATGTGTTAAATTGGGTTTGCCATTTGCACTTGACTTGTTTTAACTTGGTGTTTTTATGCTATGTTCGCTTTCTACATTCAAAAGAGAGAAATGAGAAACTAAGAGATGGTCTAGGGTTAGAAGATACCTGGATGAAGTCATGCACACCAAAATCAGACGTTGGAAGGTACTCCTCTTTGCCTATGGAGGAATGACACCTGCAAAATAAAAAGAGACTAAAACACGAAAAATGTTAGACGAGGAGATGGTGGGCTGTCAAGCAAAAGCTTGATCCCTGAAGTACGAAGACTTCCTTAAGGGATATCAACCCACTGATTAAAAAATAGAATATTTGACGGAAGCAGAAATAATGAAAGATAGAATGAAATAAATAAAAGACAAAAAGTAAAATACGTACCTGATATGCAGCAAATTGCTCTGCAAAGTCGCCGGTGTCGATCTCTGTGCCGGTATCGGTCAAGTAAGGGTGCCAACGTCGATTAAAGTGCCGGCGTCAGTAGGGGCAATGACTGGCATCGGTCGGGGCAAGCAGTTTTTGGACGGAGTCTAGTCAGGTCTGGACAGGGTTTTAGGATTGCAAAATGGTCTGAAGTTTCATCTGAGGGTTAGGGAGCCAGTTTGGGAGTCAAAGGGATTGTTTGGGGGTTTGTGCAGAAATTTGGGCAGAGTTACAGACTATATATTCTGTTACATGCTGAAGATAAAGTAGGAGACATGATTGATGTTGTCGGTGTGTTGCAGAAGTTTGATGTAGCAGACCTCCAGCGAGATGACTGAAGCAGAATACCTGTACTAGAGAGAAAATATGAGAGGTTTGATTGCAGATTGATTGAATACAAAAGTTGGCTGATCATTTGAATGAAAAGTTTTACTGATTGTTCGAAGGTCGAATGAAAGAATGTTTTGAAAGAAGGTCTGATAACCAATTGAGAAACTGATTGGAAACCGAATAACGAATAATAGATAATAGATAACAGATCCTGCGTTCGGGTTGAGAACGCAGTGTTAAGGATAACTGACGCCAGTTGGACCGCCGATGTCGGCCGAGTAGTGATCGACGTCGACGACATCGGCCGAGTAGTGACTGATGTTGGTAGATGTAGAATGGGGACAGAGGCTAACTTTAGCTTTCTACTCATTTTTACATGCTGCCAGGGTCAAGGCTCGTGGGAAAATGGTCGACAGGGGTTAAATAGGCATGGGAGAATAAAATGGGGGTTAAGGGGAGGACGACAAGGGTTAGACACAATTTTGGTGTCTACATTTGCCCCTTTTTGTCTTGTTGGTTGTTCTGGATGAACTGCAAGACAAAAATAGGAGTTGGTTACCCCAAGTGTGGGATAAGGTCGATTCTGTCTTGTTGGTTGTTCGAATGAACTGCAAGACAAAAAATAGGAGGTGGATTGCCCCGATTATGGATGAGGTATTCCCCCTCAAAGCATGAGTCAAGGGAAGGGAACCAGGAATCAGGTGCTGATTGAACAAAGAGTGGATGAAAAAGGGGTGAGGGTGAACACTATAAAAGTCATGATTGTGTGCATACCACTTCACGAGATGGTTAGGTCAAATTATCGTAGGTCAAGGGTCGAGGAGTGCCAAAATTGAAGTAATCAGGCTCCAGCGTGTGGTCGTAGCTGATCGGGTTATTCAATCGAAGCTGTAGCTGCAATGGGTCATCGTGTTTCAGGTATCTCGGGCTCAGAAAGTGCTCCTAGAAACACAAAAAAAGTCACAAGTAGTGTGGATCAACCGGCTTGCGATCCTATACTTGTGAGGGTCCAAAATATAGTCTGTGCACAATTTTGCTAACCAGTCATGAGGTAGCATACAAGCAAAAAACAACCAAGGCAACATTGTCTTGGAAGTGGTCAAAGTAGGAGGAGATAGGCATGATCTCCAATGGTCATTGGTCGAGGTGGATGGATGGATGAAAGGATGTGGCCGAGCTAACCTCAGAAGACGTTATGTGATCTAAGTGCTACCTACATAGCCCTTGTGTGAAGGGCCTCAGGCCAATGTAGTTCTCCCTAAAAGGGAGGAAGGGTTAAAGGGATGGAATTGGTCTTGGTCGAGGGCAAGGTCATGGTCAAAAGGAGGAAAGAAGGTTTGTCCATAAGAGAGACGAACAAATGAAGGTGGTCGAGCTAACCCCAGAAGATGTCGTGTCATCTGAGTGCTGCCTACATAGCCCTGGTCTTAGGGCCTCAGACCAATGTAGTTTGAACTAGTTGAGAAGATTGGTCGATGATTGGTTTGGTCATGTGTCGAAATGATGAGGAGAAAAAGATGTTATAGCCTTTTCCAAATGGTGTATTCTGCAACATTGGTTGAGGGGTCTTTCATCCCTAGCAATTTTCCATATTCGTGATGGATGTATGCTAAAGATGAATTGAGGTCTATTTATGCTTCAGCAAGTATTGGTTTATGCTTAACATAAATTGCGTCTGGTCGATAGTTTCCATATGTATTGGTGTCCATAGAAACTAGTGTGAATAGGTTATGGGAGTGGCCTGAAAAAAAGAGTTGAGTTGAGTTGATTAGGTTTGACAAGTGATGAAGTTGAATGTGACCAAGGTGTAGAAGAAGTGAAAGGCATATTGCTCTTTCATTGACAAGGACCAAAATGACAGCATCGATAGGGGTTATTAGAACTAAGATCCCCATTCATGCATGACGTCGTTGACCATATGTTGTGTTAGAGAGGTAATCGAATCACTTTGACATTAAAGTGAGCTCGAAGTCCCTTGAGCAAGTGATAGGAGGAGGATAGGGTAACCCGTTTTAGAGCAGAGATAACTTTGCCCCTTTTTATAGGAGACCCTGAGACAACTACAAGCCAAGTCCATGAATTTTTTTTTTTTTTTTTTTTGAGTGCAGAATGATCAATGCGGGAAGTCTGCATAGAGATGTCATTTTCTTGGTGGTCATTTGCGAAGCTGATCAATGTGGGAAGCTTCTAAGAAATATTGTTGTTTTTAGCAAGAGCTAATCATAGCCATCCTTCAAGGGAGTGGTCTATATTTTGCTTTATATATAAGGGCTTTGAATAGTTGTCCTTCGAGGGAGCAGTCTATTAGCTATAGCAATAATAGTACAGCTGTCCTTTGAGGGAGCAGTCTGCCTTTTGATTCTAATTTGGTGACCTTGGATATTTTGACATCTTGATTTGTTTTGATATAAATGTGAGTCATGGACAAGACCATAGAAGGTCAAGGGCTCCCTTTTATTAGGACAAAGCATCCATACTGTATAAAAGGGGTATATAAGATTTGTTAAGGGGAGTAGGGTTGAAAGGAATGAGGACTAAGAGGACGGGGATTGCTCAAGGGACGAGCTCAAGGTAAATGTCAAGTGGACAAGTATTCGACTAACAATAGAATGGTCACAGATGCAACGCATTAAGAGGCTCAGGTTCTGGTCGTCCATCGAGAGAAGACAAATGATACGTCCCTGATCCATACTTGTGCGTGATAATGAAAGGTCTGAGCCAATTAGGGGCAAACTTGCCTCATTTACTTCACTCCATATTGGTCATGTGTTGATTTTCTTTGAGGATGAGGTTTCTGATATTGAAATCTCATTCTCACAAATTTTTGTCATAGGCTCACTTAATGCGATGTTGATAGACATGGAGATGGTTGAGGGCAGCAAGGCGGTGCTTGTCAAGTAACTCAAGTTGAGCTAAGCGATCTTGATGAAAGTCATCGTTAGAAAGAATGTCATGTAGAGAGATGTAGAGAGACGGGATCTGTACTTTGAGAGGTAGGACAGCCTCTGTTCCGTACACTAGAGAGAAAGGGGTAGCACCCATGGAGGTTCGAATGCTAGTGCAGTAGGCCCACAAAGCGAAGGGAATGTGAATATGCCAATCCCTTCCAGTGTCGCTGACCACCTTCATGAGAATTTTAATCAAGATTTTGTTAGATGCCTCGGCCTGCCCATTTGCTTGTGGATAGTAAGGTGAAGACAAACTGAGTCTGATGCCAAATGAGTCGCATAGCTTTTAGACAATTTTGTTTTTGAAGGACTTGCCGTTGTCGGTGATGATTTTATGAGGGACACCAAAATGACAGATGATATGCATGCTAATGAAGTCGACAATCTTGTTGACTTTTGTGGAGATGAGAGGAATGGCTTCCACCCACTTGGTGAAATACTCGATGGCGGTGATGATGGATTGATGACAAAGAGACGAACGAGGGTTAATCTCACCGATGAGATCTAAGCCCCACTAAGAAAAAGGCCAAAAATCCTGAGCGACTTGTAAGGCGTGACTAGGAAGATGAAGCAAGTTAGAGTGTTGCTGACACTTGATGCAATGCCGAACATAGTCGCTATAGTCTTGATGAAGGGTGGGCCAATAATAGCCTAGACGAAGGATGCACTTGGCAACCGAATTCTCACTGAAATGTCTGCCACAAATCCCATCGTGGACTTGCTTAATGGCCTGAGATGCTTCAGTGGAGGTGAGACAACGAAGAAAGAGGCCATCGAAGCCTCACTTATAGAGAAGACCCCCTAGCATGGTATAGCGAGCGGTACGCTTGATAAAAGCTCATCGCGCATTGTTAGAGAGGTTGGGAGGAATGACAGACAAAGATAAGAAGTCCACAAGTTGTTTATACCAGACATCTCATGGATTAGAGTCTATGGTGTTGACATGATTAATGTTAGGAGAGATATAGAAAGGTAATGGCACATGATGCACCATGACAAAAAGTCTGGATGCAGATGAGGAAGATGGGATATGCGAAGCGAGAGAAGCCATGGTGTCAGCAAACTTATTCATAGATCGAGGAACAGTCTGCAGGAGGTAATGGTCAAAAGATGCAAGGAGAACGACAGCACGATTTTTGTACCTTTGCAAAATTTCATTTTTACAGAGGTATGAACCATTGACCTGATTGACGACAAGTTGTGAGTCACCGAAGATGTTGATGGACTTGATGCTGAGAGAGAGGGTGGTCTGAAGTCCCAAAATCAAGGCCTCATATTCAGCCATATTATTGGTATAATTAAAGCCGAGCTTGAAAGACAGAGGCATGGACTCACCATCGAGTGGGATGAGAATGACTTCCGCACCCCCACCAAGTTGACATTTGGAGCCGTTGAAGAACATGGTCATTTGGTAGACAGTGTCATCAGTGGAAAGCACGGCGATAGACTCGTTAGGAAATTTGCACTGCGAAGGTTGATTGTTGGAAAAAGGGGCATCTGCCAGTTGATCAGCGATGGTTTGCCCCTTGATGGATTTCTGCTAGATAAATTCAAGGTCGAACTTAGCAAGCAGCATGAGCCACCGAGCCATACGTTGATGTTGATATGGCTTGGAGTGCATAAACTTAAGAGGGTCAGTGTGAGTGATGACAAAGGTTTTGTGATTAAGAAGATAGTGGTAGAGCTTGGTAGCGGCAAAGACTAATGCCAAACAGAGTTTTTTGGTATGAGTATACCGAGTTTCATAGTCGACCAGTATTCGGCTGATATAGTAGACTGCTTGCTCATGGTGATGCTCATCTCGATGCGCGATCATGGCACCTAACGAATGGTTGGTGACAGAGATGTAAAGGTAGAAGGGTTGATTGTCTTTAGGTGGAATGAGGACTGGTGGAGAGACTAGATAGCGTTTGAGGGTTTCAAAAGCCTCTTGACAGTCCTTATCCCATGTAAAGGAGACGTCCTTCTTAAGGAGATGATGAAAAGGTTGGCAGCGGTCAGATAGCTATGAGATGAAACGGCGAATGGACTGGAGCTTCCCTTGTAGACTGCGAAGCTACTTGAGATTAGTCAGGGGCGGCATCTCGAGGATAGCGCGGATCTTGGTGGGATCTATCTTGATGCCACAGAAAGAAATGATAAAGCCTATGAGCTTGTCGGAGAGGACCCCAAAGACACATTTCTTGGGGTTAAGGCAGACATTGTATTGAAGAAGGCGAGAGAAGATGATTTTGAGAATGGTCAAATGGTCACGGCAAAGTTTGGACTTGCCGAGCAGGTCATCCACATAGTCCTCCATGATTTTGTGGAGGAGATCGTGGAAAATGTAAGTCATGGCACGCTGATAAGTGGCACCTACATTCTTCAAGCCGAAAGGCATGACTCGATAGCAGAAAGTCCCCCATGGGGTAATGAAAGTGGTCTTGTGCTGATCTTCCAGAGCAATCAGGATTTGATTGTATCCTAAAAACCCGTCCATGAGAGATAGCATCTCATGGCCGGTCGTGAGATCAACAAGCTGGTCAATGTTAGGAAAAGGAAAGTCATCTTTGGGATAGGCTAAGTTAAGGTCACGATAGTCCGTGCAGATCCAGATCCCCCCAGTCACTTTGGTGACTGGGATGATGTTAGAGACCCACTGCGAATAATTAATGGGCTGGATGAAGGAGACAAAAAGGAGGCGCTGAAGCTCCTCTTTGACAAGGAGTGCAACGTGAGGATGCATCTTTTGAAGCTTTTGCCTGATAGGCTTAGCCTCTGGTTTGGTGACAATGTTATGGGTAGCGATGGTGGGGTCGATGCCAGGCATGTCACGGTAGGTCCAAGCAAAGGCCTTGCTATGGTCGGAGAGAAATTGGGTATAGTCAAGCTGCTCCTGGGCATCTAAAGATTGATCAATCTTTAAGACATGGGGAACATCAGAAGAAGGGAGGTTGATGTCAATGGTTGATTCATTTAACATAACCTGGGTCTCAGAAGGGAGAGAGCGCTGGATGAAAGAGTCATCGGCACCCATGTAGGAAAGAATGGCGTCATCGTCAACGCAGTGGACAGTATGAATGGTCACTGACTCAGCTTCTATCATGCTGGAAAAAATGAGAGGGAGAGACTTGGACACCCTATTGAGCTGATAATTCAGGGGTTCCAGGCGGATGGTGTTTATGCAAAAAAAAAACTAGGAGGAATGGAAACCACCGACTCTGTAGGTGAAGAGGGAAGAATGGGTGAGCGTGGAGGAGATTGGTCAATGGTGGGTTCGGGGAAAAGGTCTGTAGGGGCCTGAGTGGGGTCATGATATACCAGGCCATACCGTTTCTTGGCATCGTCATTGTTGAGCAGTTTGATGGGCTGATGGAGCCTTGATCATAGCATCCGAAAACAAAACCCTTCTATGCACACCTATAAAGGTAAGTGTGTGCAAAGGCGGGGTTGCCAAGAAATGAGAAGTCTGATGTGAAAGGTTGAGGTGAAGAAAGAGGATTGCCATCAGCAGGAGCTTGATCAAGTCCCCCATAGACAAGGTTGGTTCGGAGGTGAGGAGGACCATAAGGCACGATCATCCCGATCTGATGGTCGTAACTAGGGCTGTGATGAAGGCATCCATACTCTTATGGAGTTTGGAACATGTCTAAGGCCAGCAAGCGATACTCCCCCAATGAAAGTCTTTGGAAGATGTCTTCCATGGGGTCTATGGTCGTCGCTTGAAGGGGAGGTGTGAGGGCAACCGCCTGTTTTGAACTGGTCAAAGCTTCCACAGATGGAGTCGGTGTCGGGATTGATAGCTTGATAGGAATGAGGACGTCATTTGGACGGTAGGTGGTGTTACAAGTTTTGAAAGGTGAAGGGTCAGTGGGAATGGTATGGACTTGCCCATCATGCTCGAATTTCACACAACGGTGGAGGGTGGAGGGGACACAGGCCATGGCACAGATCCAAGGTCGGCCCAACAACATGTTGTATTGAAACACTCCTTCAATGATATAGAAGAGCTCTGAGACTGTGCGTGGACCAACGCTGATGTGAAGGACGACTGTGCCAATGGTCATGGCAATGGTGTCATTAAAGGAGCGCAAGATTGCGTCAGTTTTTGAGATGCAATTCTTGGGAAGAGCCAACTGTTCAAAGGCATGGGTGGAGATAATGTTGATGCTACCACCTCTGTTAACACGTTTAATGCGTGTCTAATCAACATAGGCAGTGATGAAGAGGGCGGCGTCTTGATCTTTCGTGTTGGATGTGGGAATCTTAGAATCATTGAATGTGATGGAGGCAACAGGGGCTAAAGAGTGGACAAAGACAGCAAGTGGCTGGGGGTCCTTGGGTTGGACCTCCGCTGCCTGCAGGGCTCTGATGAGGGCTTGACGATGTTGAGGTGAGGTTTGGATGAGGTCATAGAGAGACATCTTCACAGGCGTCTGGTGAAGCTGTTTCAGCATGGAGTCATGGATTGGTCTGGAAGAAGAAGAAGAAGAGGAGGGTTGAGGCACACCAAAGATAGAAATCTTAGGCTTGGGAAGTTGAGGTGGCTGGATGAAAGGGTAGGTCCAAGGAATGGCAGTTTTTTCCTTCACCTTGTCCTTTTATGACCTGGTGGTTATGTGAATGGCATTGATTTCGAAGATGGGGGGTGAAGGAGATGAAGGGATCGTGGTCTGCTGATGAGATGTTGATGGGTTTGAAGAGGTCAGAGGGTTATGAGAGGGAGTCACGGGTTGGTCGAGAGTGTCCTCAAAGAGAAGAGTGTCTTTTTTTAGATAGCAGTGAATGACGGTCTTGAGGGCACAGCAAGTCTTGGTATCATGTCCTGGCGTATGATGATATAAGCAAATCTTCATGTCGTCGAACCAGGAGGGCTTAGACCTGAGAGGTTGGAAAGGCCTCATGGGTGGAAGGGTTATGCTGGAAGTCTGCAAAATTCGGTGCAAGATCAAAGAGTATGAGCCCACTAAAGGGTATGTGCTCATCGATGTGTATGATACTGGTGACTTTTGCTTAGGCGGAGTCAGAGGAGGCTTCTGTACCACTTTTTGAGTTGATGGTGCGACAGCAGGCAAAGACGGTACTTTCTTCATGGGAGGTACTATCATTTTGGGAGAGGGTAGGCTAGCGGTAGGCAAAGGAAGTAGAGGAGGCAACTGGTTTTGATTAAAGGTCAGAGTGGGAAGGACTCTAGTTAGGGTTGAAGGATTGGGGCCTAAAATGGAGGGTAATGGTGACGAAGGAGGAGGCATTCGCCTCTGTGATTTGGCAGTCTTCTGTGACTTGGGTTGAAGACTACTATTGGTCGAGGTCTGGTCTAGGTCCACCTTCACTTGCAGATGAGTGAGGTTGGAGACAGGGCGAATGCCAAGTGACTTGATAGGTTTAGATGGGGTAGATGCAGGTTTTGGTTTTGATGGGGTCAGTTGAGGTTTAGAAATGGGAGTCTGGTTTTTGTTAAGGGTATTGGGAGATTTTGCCATGGGAGGATTAGTAGCATGAGATGAGAGGGCACAAGCATGTTGAAGAGCTGTGAGACGCTCCCACAATCCCTGATGCTCCACTTTCCTTGAAGGGAGAAGTTTGAGTTTTTCCACTAATCAGAAAAATGGCTGAGAAGATGTTGGATGAGGTTTGGGTTCTTGAGAAGATGTGGACGGTAGTGGGGTTGAAGATGAGACTGGTGTAGCGGTCTCAGACCCAAGGCATGATGGAGTCGTGACAGGTTTGTCTGTGGTTGGAGACGAAGGAGAGGCAAGTTCTTCCCTGGGTGGAGAAGAAACTGGAGAATGGGGCTCCTCAAGCGGGTAAAGGGTAGGGATGATTGTGTCCTCCAATTGCGGTCGAGGAGTAGGAAGGTTTGGGTCTTCCATGGGTAGCAAGAAGGAGGATGGTGAAACCGGCAGTGCTGGTAAGGTCGAGGCATCCTCCAAGATGAGAGAGGTTGACGGAGAACTAACCGGAGAAAGAGGTTCGTCCACATGTGATGGACTGAGGGGTGGACTCACCTCTTGAGGTTGTGAAAGAGTCTGGTCTAGGATGAAGGGCGAGAATGTATTGACAATTCGTATATTATGTTCGTGAATGTTGTCAGTCAAGGTCTGGACATTGTTTTGAGTTGGTGGATGATTAGGGAATGGTTGCTTGAAGATATCGATGCCCTGATTAGGTGGCTCATTGGGATTATCGAGGACAAGGTCACCCTTTTCTAGCATGTCTTGGATGATGTTTTTAAGGGTTTTACAGTTGCCCGTGTCATGGCCTTTAACACGGTGGTAGTTACAGAAGTCATTTTCCCTATACCACGCAGGGATGGCGCATGAAGGATCAAATTGTGGAGGTGGTCAGATCTGGGGGAGATTGAGGACCCCCTGTTTGATGAGTTTTTCTAACACAAACGCATATGATTCTCTGAGTGGAGTATACTGTCGTTGTACGTATCTCTGCTGGAATTGGTAGGTGGCACTCTGGGACATGGATGGCTCAGGCTGTTTAGTTGAAGGGGAAGAGGAGGAAGATCTAACGACCACAGCGTTTGCTGAAGCTTTAGATTTAAGATTGGATGAGGAAGGCTTAGAAGAGGGGTCATTGGTCTTGGAGTTGGGATTCTTGCTCCGCAACTTGACTTTATTCTCCTCGATGGCGCGTAACTCAAGTTTGCGGGCCATCGTGAAGGCTTTGTCAAAAGTGCAAAAGGTCTGAACCCTTAAGGTGGAAGAAATATGTTTGGTGCAGGCTTGAGAGAAAAGTTAAATAAGTTCAGATTGGGGTAAAGAAAAAGAGAGTTGATTGATGAGGCCCCTCCATCGAGCAACGAAATCAGCAATGGATTCGTCTTCGAATTGGTAGATAGAATAGAGGTCTGTGATTGAGACTTTCTTAGTGATGTTGATAGAGAAATGATTAAGGAAGAGCTGGGCCAGCTGAGTGAATGTGGAGAGGGAATGGCTGGCAAGGGAGCTGTACCAGTCAAGTGCAGCACCTAAGAGAGACATAGGAAACATGCGTAAAAGCAATGCATCGTCGTGGGCAATAAGGTAATAGGCATGTCTGAATGCCCGTAAGTGCTGTTGTGGGTCTTCCTTGCTTTGAAAATGAGAAAACTTAGGAAGTTCTCACTGGCTGGGATATGCCCTAATCGAGACAGAAGGATGAATGGGCTCATTGCAAATTTGTTCGTATGAGAGAGTATTGCGTGAGCCAGAAATGGAGGTCTCTAGGCTAGACATCTTATCCATCAGCATTTTGATGATATCTACTGATGGATTGACAGGTGGAGTGCCCCCTAGATTGTAAGGCACTTGAAAGAGGCTAGAAGAGGCATACGACGTAGTCAGTTGTACCAGTAAGGGCGCAACGTACGGATGACTAGTCGTAAGGATAGAAGAGGAGACTAAGGATGGTTGGGTAGAAGGCATGGCTAGGCTCGATGTTGCCACGGGAGGTTGGTTATTGGTAACATGGGCCAATGGATAGGTAGCCACCCTAGTGTTGATAGGAGCAAGGGTAGGTGGAATAGAGACGACTAGATTCTGAAAGCGGGTAGAGAGTGGTTGAGTGGGCTGAGGTTGATAGGGGGCCGAAACCCTGGTGGAAGTGGGCCCAAAGATGGAGGGAGAGGCCACACTTGGATGGTTGGTCAAAGGCTAGTAATTGGTCGAGGCAATAGCCTAGGTGTCTAAAGGTTGAACTACGGACGTTGTTGATACGGCCACAGTCTCGAGAAGAGAGGTCAGCATTTCGTAAATTGGATTGCCCAAGGAGTCTCGCGTTCAGCTATTCACGAGATACTGCTGCAAGGCTTTGATGATAAGGTCCAAGAATCGTGCAAAATCTTGGTCCCCTTCTAGGACAATAGGAGTCTGGGTCGGGGATGGTCTAGTAGGAGTTCTTTCAGTCTCTGAGTGGAACTCCATTATAAGACTGGTTATGGATGGGGTAGACGGAAGTGGGTGATGCCTCGCGTGATCGACTAAAGCCTTGGCTTGACTACGAGTCAAAACCATTCAAGGCAAGAAAGAATGTCCTCACAAGCTCAAACAAGCAGATAAGAATAGACAAAATGAAGAACACAAGCAAACCCTAAACGTTAAATCCCTAAGAATAAATTATTAGGATCTCAGTGGCTTATGCCTTAGAATGTGTAAAAAGATTGGCTTTTGAGTCGGGTCCTAGAAGAAGTAGTCTATGGATGGTTTCGGGTTAGTTATGGTGTTCAAGAAGTCTATCTTAGGTTTCATACATGGGCTAGTGCTAAGGAGCAAGCTCCCCTCACTTCACGAGTCTAGTGATAAGCTGGGCCCGCTTAGCCAAAATATACTTCTCCTAGAGATTAGACTCTGCTAGAGAACAGAGTGGGCTTTCCCCTTGGTGATGAAATCCAAGTAAGATCACCGGGATGGGTAAGGTATCCACTGGGGGATGAAATCCCAGTCGGGCCTTGTCTCAGGTAAGTTAAGATGTTTGTTTTGTGCAAGTGGTTTGGTCGTGTAACATAAAGTGGACTAGATTAATTCAATATGCGGTTATTAATTACTAAGTGTGGACTAAGAAATGCAAGCAAGCAGAAATGCAATGCAATGTGTTTTAAGCCCAAGTCAAAATGTTTGTTCGTAAATGGAGAAAGGGTCGAAGAGTATGAGTTTTGGCTAGTCTAGAAGTGCAAGAAAGAAAAGAAAAGTTCTTTTTAGTCCTGCTGATGGTGTCGTTTAGAAGAGATGAAAGAGGTGAAAAGGAAGGAACCTAATGCACCTATATGAATGAAAGAAATAAAGAACCCAAGGAAGGCCTTAGGGTCCCACTGGGCGTGCCAGAATGTTTCTATGCTATGTTCGCTTTCTACATTCAAAAGAGAAATGAGAAACTATGAGATGGTCTGGGGTTAGAAGATACCCGGATGAAGTCGTGCATACCGAAATCAGACGTTGGAAGGTACTCCTCTTTCGCTGTGGAGGAATGACACCTGCAAAAGAAAAAGAGACTAAAACATGAAAAACATTAGATGAGGAGATGGTGGGCTATCAAGCAAAAGCTTGATACCTGAAGTACGAAGACTTCCTTAAGGGAATCAACCCACTGATTAAAAAATAGAATATTTGATGGAAGCAAAAATAATGAAAGACAGAATGAAAGAAATAAAAGACAAAAAGCAGAATGCGTACCTGATATGCAGCAAATTGCTCTGCACAGTCGCCAGTGTCGGTCAAGTAAGGGTGTCGACATCGGTTAAAGTGCCGGCGTCGGTAGGGGCAATGACCGGCATCGGTCGAGGCAGGGAGTTTTTGGACGGAGTCTGGTCAGGTCTGGACAAGGTTTTAGGATTACAGAATGGTCTGAAGTTTCATCTGAGGGTTAGGGAGCTAGTTTGGGAGTCAAAGGGATTGTTTGGGGGTTTGTGCAGGAATTTGGGTAGAGTTACAGACTGTATATTCTATTACATGCTGAAGATAAAGTAGGAGACATGATTGATGTTGTCGGTGTGTTGCAGAAGTTCGATGTAGCAGACCTCCAGCAAGATGACTGAAGCAGAATACCTGTACCGGAGAGAGAAAATATGAGAGGTTTGATTGCAGATTGATTAAATGCAAAAGTTAGTTGATCGTTTGAATGAAAAGTTTTGCTGATTGTTCGAAGGTCGAATGAAAGAATGTTTTGAAAGAAGGTCCGATAATCGATCGAGAAACTGATTGGCAACCGAATAACGAATAACGGATAACGGATAATGGATCCTACATTCGGGTCGAGAACGCAGTGTTAAGGATAACCGACGCCAACAGGACCGCCGACGTCGGCCGAGTAGTGACCGACGTCGGCAGATGTAGAATGGAGACAGAGGCTAACTTTAGCTTTTTGCTCATTTTTAAATGCTACCAGGGTCAAGGCTCATGGGAAAACGGTCGACAGGGGTTAAATAGGCATGGGAGAATAAAATGGGGGTTAAGGGGAGGACGACAAGGGTTAGACACAATTTTGATGTCTACACTTGGGTTTAATTTCATTTTTGAATTGAGGGTCATTTATAGACTCATCATCACATTATCATCTTTGATGGAGTCAAGTCATCTTACATATCACTCATGCTTTAAGTTTTAGAACACATTTTATCCCACCATTCATATTACCATGTGGTGATGTTATGCCACCCATTTAGTTTTAGCTTTATACTTAGGAATTCTTGCATGTTTCCACATCATGAGTTTATTGGTTTGCATTGTCTCCTTCATACTCTGAAAGGATTTATTCTAGTTTTATAGTAGCAACTCATTGAAGTTGAACTAGCTTTTATGGTATTGATGTATCTTAAAAAGTCTATGTTTCAGTGTACTAGTGACACTCTAGGATTTTTGAGTTATCTTACCCTCTTATAATTTATATGATACCCTACCTAAGGTTGAGTAATTTTATAAAAACATTATTCTAATTGTGTGTGGTTCCAAGCCACCTTCCTTTTATAGTCTCTTTGAAACCTTAGTCACTTATTTAGAATAGAGATCAATTCCATACCTTGTTTAAATGTTTTCAAAACATTCGTCCAAATATTTATAAATGTATAGAACAATCTTCTTGACAAGACTCAAAGGTACACTCATAATGGGGTCTCTTGTGGCCCTAGTTGTGAGGTAGAACATTGTGTTATACTCAAATTTTGCTTTTAATATTGAAAGAAAGTAGTAAAACTAAAATGAAGGGTATGGTTAGTAGAACCTAGATTTGGTGTGCAATACATGATCCAGACAGTTGTGAGAGATCCTCATTAGCTTGGGAGGATGACTTGCAGAAGAAAGAGAATAAAGAAAGGTTATGTTAGCTGGGTAGGCAAGGTGGATTGCCTAGCAAGCTAGATCCAAAAAGTACATGACTTCCTTAGAGGCTATCAATCCAACTTTTTAGACAAGTTAATGTTGATAAAAGAAGGTACTTAATTTAGGTGAAATAAATACCATTCCAAAAAAATACGTTTATCAAAATAACATTAAGGTAAATGTTAAACTATCAAAAGGTCGATTCAAGTATGGTTAGGTTGGTGTTTTTGGTCTGTATTATGATAGGGGCCAATAAACAAGGTTCTAGTTAAGGTTGATAGGTGGTAGGTACTTGTTGGTTGATTATTGTTTTTGGTCTGAAAGTGACCATCAGTGATTGAGCTAACTGTTAGAGGTTAGACAATTGACCGTCGGTGATTATACAACTAATCATCGATAGTTACTATCAGTTTGGTCTGGATCAAATAGCTTAGTTATGTGAGGTTGATTAATTTGGTTCAAGGTTGGTTTTATTTGGCAATTAGTTATGAGATAGAGGGTGAGTCTCAGAGATGATTAGTTCAGAGGTTGATTGCTCAGATGATCAAGAGGTCAAGGATTAGGTGCAAGCTATAAAAAACTAAATAACTTGGAATAATGAAAAGATACTTAGCTGATATCTTGATAAATAAGAAGTTTGTTGATGGAGATTATTGGTGATGATTTTTGGTGCTGATGATGGTTGATGTTGATTACTTGACCTAAAAAAAACTCTGACATAGAAGATGGTAGATGCAAATGGCTCCTGATAATTGTAGATATAAAGGTCCCCTTTTTCACCTCTTGAAGCTCTCTTTTTATAGGAAAGAAGGATAGGTGGAAGTGTAGGTTCAAGAAGGGTTCAACTCACATCTAAATTTAACTTAGACATGCATTGATTTGCACAAGTTAATTATAAAAAAGTAAGTTTCAATTGATGTCAGAGTTAATTTTTTAGGTGGTGGATAGTTAATCGTCTATGGTCAAACTGACCATCGACAGTCAATTTGACCATTAGTTGTTAGACCACTAACCATCTATGGTCAGACAGTTGATCATCAATGGTCAGACTACTAACTATCAGTAATCAAGGGTGAAGGTTAAAGGTTAAATTGGTCAAAAGGGGGTAGTTAGCCACTTGTAGGTTTGGCAAGGTAAATTCTAGGAGGTGGTTTAAGGAGGTCAGGTTATGACATGTGAAATCATGGTATATGGTTTTTTGGTGTCTATATTTGCCCCTTTTTATTATGTATTTTGTATCAATAAGATACAAAACAAAAATAGATTGTGAGTGTAGGTAAAGGTGAAGGCTGATTCAAAGTCAAGGTTTTCTTGAGTATGGGAGGAGGTGTCTCCCCTCAAACCAAAAAGTGATGAGGTAAAATGGAATCAAGTGGGGGTTTGATAAGTGGGTAGGTGGATGAAAAATGTTGGGTATGATAGGTTGGTTGGGCATTCAAGGTGCAAATGTGTGCATGAAATGTGACTAAGTGTGATAGTCAAGATCACACATAGACTAAGGTTTCCAATGTTAAAAATAAGGTCAATGCTAGAAATACAAGTGACCAGTGTACTGCATGACTGCAATTAGATGTGGTGGTTGGGTACACCTGTTAGTCTTCTAAATAAGGTAGGTATTTCCATGGGTTCTGAGGTAGGAATTTCTCTCATGGAAAACACAAATGGTTCAAGTGTCATGGGTATCTGAGGTAGGAAGTGCTCCCAAAAAGATACAAGTAGGTCAAGTATGTGTGAGGTGGTGTAATTTCAAATGGTTAACATGGTAAAAATGGTCATTGCAGTCAAAAAGACCACTGTGAGGTCATCACAAAACATGTGAATGTTTGGGTAAAAAAATCAATATCGAGGTCGACGTGGTGTAATGGTTAGTTGATTGGGGTTGGTTAGTTAGGTATTTAGGTAGGGGATGGCCGATCTGACTCCATATGCACTAGGCAAGTGGATGCTACCTACATAGTTCCATAGATGTAATATCCAACAAAAACTTCAAGTCAAATGTATTTCTCCCAAAAGTAAGTTAGTGGTGTTCAAATGGGTTACCCTAATTTGATGTATATCATGTTTTGGGTTTGGTGAAAGGTTTGTGAATAAATGAAAGCTCTAAAGGGTGGTGAGGATGATGACAAGTGTAGAATAAAGGTTGGGTACTAAATCACAAATAGACACACAAAGTATGACAAAAGGTGCTATAGTCAAGATCATGCATAGATAATATTGCCATGATTGGTAAGAAATTAAGGTTGGTGGTAATAGACAAGTGACTAATGTATTACATGACTACATTTAGGCATGGCACCTAGGTACACATGCTAGTCTCCTAGACAAGGTCAATGTTTTCATGGGTATCCAAAGTAGAAATGTTCTTGGTGAAAACACAAATGGGTCAAGTGTCATGGGTATCGGAGGTAGGAAGTGATCTTAAGAAGACATAAGTGGGTTAGGTATGCATGATGTGGCACAAGTTTAAAAATATCCAAGAATGGAAATACAGTTGGTGCATTCAAAGAGACCAAGGCAAGGTCATCACAAAATATGTGAAAAGTTGGGCCAAAATGGCTAGGTCCAAGTGAGGTGGAGAAAGGTGATCTTTGATGGTCAATGGTTGATGAAGAAGGTAATCTCTAATGGCTAGGTTGGTTGATAAAAAAGGTTTAGTTGGTGGAGAAAGGTAATCTCCAATGGTTCAATGGTTAAGGGATAAAAAGATACTCCCTAATGTGTTGACTCAAAAGATCAAGGTTGGTGGAGAAAGGTGGTCTCCGGGTTGAGTGGTGCAAAAGGTTATGGAAAAAGGGTGATCTCCAAAATGGTGAAAGGTTGATTGATCTAAGGTTGGTGGAGAAAGGGTGATCTTCAATGGTTAGGATTATGGAGAAAGCTGATCTCCAAAGGTTAAAAGTTTAAGGAGAAAGGTGATCTCCAATGGTTAGGTTAGGTTAAAAGGTCAAGGTTGATGGAGAAAGGTAATCTCCTAGTCAGTTTGGTTAGTGGAGAAGGGTTATCTCCAATGGTTGGCTATGTGGTGCTCAAATAGGTTGCCCAATTTGGTGTAACACTTGGTTTGGAAAAAATGTGCCCCCTTTCTTGGTGAAAGGGTGTGAAAGTTGGTAGCTGAAGGTTTAAAGACCTAAAAATGGAAGACATATGTCTTAACAAGTGACATGAAAGTTAAAAGGAGTAGGTTAAATGCTCTAATTGCTAAAGACCATAATGCCAAGATGGGTGGGATTACAAACATAAACCCTTCATGCTTTGCATTGTTGTTAGTTTGTTGGTTAAAATAAGGTAGCTTGATCACAAAATGCCAAGTAAACTCAAAAATCCCTTGACTTGATAGAAGAAAAAGGGAGATGGATGAAGATGGAACCTTCTTTTGAGATTAGTATGCCTCTTCTATAGGTCACTAAAGAGCTAGTATAAAAAAGTTTATGCCAAGCTGTGTAGACTAATCGATGCGAGAAGTCTACTTGTGAAATCCTATTGTAGCTTCCATTGTATCATGATATATTTGAGAGACGACTACAGCTTTCAAAATTAATTTGTTTTTGTTTTGATTTTTAACATGGGTCTTTTATTTGATTGTGGTATATGGAAAGCTGATCGATGTGGGAAGCTTTCAAGAAATTGTGTATGCTATTGCAAATATGTTATACTTAGCCATCCTTTGAGGGAGTGGTCTAAGTTTATTTATTTTGTTCAATGATTTTGATAGTTGTCCTTCAAGGGAGCAGTCTACCTTATATTATGGCAATTTCAAATGAATCTTTTCAATAGTTGTCATTTGAGGGAACAGTCTATGAATACTAAGAATGACCCATGATTGCTAATGATAGGAAATTTTTGACTTTATTGCTTTGATTTTTGCTTGACATAGACTTGTTTAGGTCAGATTATGGATTCACCTTTATGAAGGAAAAACTAAAATCATAAGGAGGTTGATTAGGTGTAAAGAGGTTTAAGTGACAATGATCATGGGGATCCATCCTATGAAAGGGGTGTAAAGTACCATGAGAGCCATGCTATGGGTAGATCCGTGATACCCATTGTTTAAGATAAGGCATATTATGGTGACAAATAATCACATGATTCAATTTTTAATTAATTACCCCTAAAATATGTAGATGAAATGTGGTCTGAAAGTTAGAGATGAGCTTAAGTTAGGCACAAGATGACCAAGAACTTAGTTTAACCAAAGAATATGATGCGATTGTAAAGCATTTAGGCTACAATAATGCCTCAGATCCATACTTGTGCAAATGGTTTAGGCTAATGAGGGGTGAAGATGTCCCCCAGTTAGTTTCCAATGCTTAATTAGACATAAGAAATAAAATGTTGGACTGATAAGGATCAATGGAAAGGTTCTTTAGGTGATTGTTGGTTTGATTGGTGGAGAAAGATGATCTCCAAAGGTTAAATGGTTGAGGAAAAATAAGCTACTCCCTAATAGGTGGTTGGTTGTTCAAAAAGGTTTGGTTGTTGGAGAAAGGTTAATATCTAGGTTGGTTGGCTAGTTTAAGGAGGATAAGCTACCCACAAATAGGTTGGTTGGTTGGTAAAAAAGGTTTGGTTGGTTGGTAAAAAAAAGGTTCAGTTGGTTGGAAAAAGGTTATGGAGAAAGGGTGCTCTCCAAAGGTTGGTTGAAAAGGTTTGGTTGGAGAAAAGGTGATCTCTATGGTGAGGTTAGGTGGTTAGAGCCTTTTGGAGGGAAAGTTCCCCCAATTGCTCTCTCCATAAATGGTTTGGGTGGGAAAAATATCCCAATGCAAAGGTGTTAGGTAACAAAGAAGGCTTAAGAGGGATGAACATGAATTCATCCATGCCCTAAGAGTCATTAGTTGTTAGTTGTTAGCCATTAGTGAGTGAAAATGTCAAGTTAAAGGTGATGGTTTAGGTGAAATTTCTTCTAGTGCACCAAGGCTAGGAAGATGTTGTTGGGCTTGGTTCAGGTAGGGTGGGATAGATTTGGTAGGTTTGATGGGTTAATATTGGTTTGGGTTGTTAGAGAGGGTGGTTATGGAAGAATTAAAAGGTATGTTGATTTTGATTGATTGATTTGGTGTATAGGTTGGTTTGGTTGGGCTGGTAAGGTTAGGTGGATGGTTAGAGGTAAGGTTAGGTTGATGGTAAGTTTGATTAGGTTAATGGTAGGTTTAGTTTGGTTAATGGTAGGTGAAGTATGGTTAATAGGTGTTGCAATTGGGTTGATGGTTGGTTCCACAAAATCAGTAAGTGGAAGAGGTAGGTTGATTGGTTATGCATGGGTGAGTAGAAGAGGTTGGTCGATTGGTTCCACAAAATCGGTAAGTGGAAGAGGTAGGTTGGTTGGTTCCAC
The DNA here is from genome assembly GCA_037957365.1 of Torreya grandis. NCBI lineage: Eukaryota > Viridiplantae > Streptophyta > Pinopsida > Cupressales > Taxaceae > Torreya > Torreya grandis. The sequence continues at coordinate 247,768 of JARHVA010000900.1, forward strand.
ATGGGTGAGTGGAAAATGTTGGTTTATTGGTTCCACATGGGTGAGTGGGAAAGGTAAGTTGGTTTCCTTGATTGTAGTTTCTAAGGAAAGGTGTGAAGGTTCTACTTGGTTATTGAGTGGTTTGATTAAGGGTTGGATTATAGTTTTCTCAGTTATAGGTTCACCAAGGGCCAAATCAAATGAACGGGCCTCATTGTGTTGAGGGTTTGGGTTATGTGTTTTCTCAATAATGAGTGAAGGAAAAGGTTCAATGAGTGATTGCTTGAAGATATTCAAAGCTAGGTTGGAGGGAACATGGAGAATATCCTTTGAAACCTCCCTATGATTGATAAGGTTTTGGATAAGCATCTTAAAAGAGCCACATCTATCGATATGATGTTCGTGTGTTCGATGATAAGCACAAACCTCATTCTCTATAAACCAAATTGGCTTTGGAAGATAAATATTGATGGGTTTGATTTGAGGAAGGCTAATAATAGAATCCTCCAAAAATTTGTCAAGAATTCAGGCATATGATTCCCTTAGTGGGGTGTATTACCTAAGAAGAGGGTGCACTAATGGTTCTTGAGTTTGTGAACTAATTAGTTGGTTTAATGAGGTTTTTTGGTTTCATAGGTTTAATGAGTTTGATATGTTAGATGAATTTGATAGGTGAGGTAGGTTTGGTAGATAGTTATTGGTTAGATTTGGTAAGGTTGATAAATTGATAGGTTGATAGGTGGATTGATAAATTGATAGGTAGGTTGGTTGGTTTGATTGGTTAAGGTTGATAAGGTTGATGGAGTTAATTGATATGATGGTTGGGTTGATAAGGTAGATTGAGGTAATTGATATGATGGTTGGGTTGATAAGTTGGTTGGATAGTTGTTGGTTGGATGGCAAAGAGGATAGACCAAATCTCAGTGTGGGGATAAATAGGGCTGCCTCAAAGTGGGTGGGGGTAGTTGATATGATGGTTGGGTAGGTGACCTAATGGTTGATAGGGTTGGATAGGTTGAAGCTAAGGTTGGTTATGATAATTGTTAAGTTTATTTTGATGGGTTGTTGGTTAGGTATGATGATGATCAAATGGTTGATAGGTTGTTGGTTGGTTGAAGTTGAGATTTGATTGGTTGTAGGTGAGGGTTGATTGGCCATGGGTACCAGTAATAGATAAATCTACTTTGATTATCAGATCCATTAACATTGTAACCAACTCAGATGGTAGTTGACAATTTCTTATTTGGTTGAAGTTAAAGTTTGATTGGTTATAGTAAGGTTGGGTTGATTATAGGTGAGGTTGGGAGCATGAGTGGCTTGCAATGCAAGGTAATATTCTAAGGCAAGAGGGTTGTCTTCTAAGATTCTATCAAAGCCAGGATCTCTAGGGAAGACTACAGGAGGGTTATCCATTAAATAGGGTAATGGAGGCAAGATGGTGGGAGGTAGTTTTTTGGTTAGTTTGATTCCTCAACTGCCATCTAGAAAAGACCATGAGAGAAATAGAAAAGAAATGATGAAAACTCACACCTCAAATAAGAAGCAAACAAAAGAAAAGAACTCAAGGCAATCAATGCATATACTAAAGTATGATTAAAAACTTAGGATTATTTTTAGATCACTTTTAGCTTATGCCTTGGAAGTGTGAAGAGGAAAGTTGGCTTATAGATCAGGTACTAAAGAGAAAATCTAAGGTTGGTTTTGGGTTGAGTTTAGGTGCTCAAGAGAGAAATCTATATTGAACTTCAGAACATGGTTTGGTATTGGGGCCTACCCCCTCACTTCACACACTACAAAAATAAGGGTGTTGGGTGCTTAGCCAAAATATATTGAATTTTAGATATTATACTCAACCAAAAAGCTGAGTTGGTTCACCCCTTGGTAATGACCTCCAAATAAGATTGTCAGGGAAGGGTAAGGTTTACCGCTAGGAGAAGAAATCCTAGTTGGGCCTTGTCTCAAGTTTGTTTGATGTTTGATTGATGAAAGTGGTTTGGCTAGTGTGTGCAACAAAAGTGGTGCTATGATAATATTACTCAATATCCCACTAGGCATGCTAGAATGTTATACTCAAATTTTGATTTTAATCTTGAAAGAAAGTAGTAAAACAGAAAAGAAGAGTATTGTTAGTAGAACCTAGATTTGGTGTACGCTCCATGATCCAAACGATTGTGAGAGATCCTCTTTGGCTTGGGAGGATAACCTGCATAATAAAGAGACTAAAGAAAGGTTGTGTTAGTTAGATAGGCAAGGTGGATTACCTTAAAACTAGATTCAAGAAGTACACAACTTCCTTGGAGGCTGTCAATCCACATTTTAAGACAAGTTAATACTGATAAAAGAAGGTTGCATAACATAAATGAAAGTACTTAATTTAGGTGAAATAAATACTATTCCAAAAGAAATATGTTTAACAAAATAATATTAAGGTAAATGTTAAACTATCAAAAGGTCAGTTTAGGTATGGTTAGGTTGGTGTTTTTGGTCTGTATTATGATAGGGGCCAATCAAACAAGGTTCTAGTTGAGGTTGATAGGTGCTAGGTACTTGTTGGTTGATTGCTAGTTTTTGGTTTGATAGTGACCATCAGTGATCAAGCTGAACATCGATGGTTGAGCTGACCGTTAGCGGTCAGATAGCTGACCATCTTTGGTTACTATCAATTTGGTCTAGGTCAAACAACTTAGTTAGGTGAGGTTGATTAATTTGGTTCAAATTTGGTTTTGGTTGGTTGTTGGTTGTGAGACAGAGGGTGAGTCTTAGAGATGATTGGTTCAGAGGTTGATTTCTTAGATGGTCAAGAGGTTGAGGATTGGTGCAAGCTATAAAAAACTAAATAACTTGGAACAATGATAAAATACTTAGCTGATAGCTTGATGAAGAAGAAGTCTTCTAATGGAGATTATTGGTGATGATTATTGGTGCTAATGATGGTTGATGTTGATTGCTTGACCTGCAAAATAAACTCTGACATAAAAGATGGTAGATGTAAATGGCTCTTAATAATTATAGATAAAAAGGTCCCCCTTTTCACCTCTTGAAGCTCTATTTTTATAAAAAAGGAGAGGTGTAAGTGTAGGTTCAAGATGGGTTTAACTCGTGTTTAAATTTAACTTGGACATGTATTGATTTGCACAAGATAATTATAAAAAAGAAAGTTTCAATTGATGTTGGAGTTAATTATTCAAGTAATGACCAATTGACCATTGGAAGTCAAGCTAACCATCAATGGTCGAGCTGACCATCGGTTGTCAGAGCACTGACCATCGATGTTTAAACTGTTGACCATCGATGGTCAGACCACTGACCACCGATGGTCAGACTATTGACCATCAACAGTCAAAGGTGAAGATTAAAGTTTAAATTGGTCAAAAGGGGGGGTTTAGCCAATTAGAGGTTTGGAAGGGTAAATGGCTAGGAGGTGGTTCAAGGAGGTTAGGTTATGACATGTGTAACCCTGGTGTATGATTTTTTGGTGTCTACACATTGTTATGGTAGAGATGAGCATTATGTCTTATTTCAGGATGTCACCCTTTTTAGGCATATTTATTGAAAACCATTTTGATCCATGCCAATTATAATATGTCATCCTTATCCTTCTCCTTCAATTTGCACATCACACTTGAAGGTTATCATTTTAGGATGTCCCCATTATCCTTTGATTTGCATGCCACACTCAAAGGTTACTATTTTGGGATATCCACCTTCTCCTTTGGCTTGTGTGAGCGATCAAGCTTTACAATGCACTAAGGTTACCATTCTAGGATATTCTTCTTCCACTCATGTGATCAATCAAGCTCTACAATGTGTGAAGGTTACCATTTTAAGACCTCCTTCTTTAGTTCGCATAATCAACCAAAATATGAAGCATTCAGTCATTATCATTCTTGGCCTATCACCAATTATTGATGAACTTATTGTTGAATATCAATTTGATGAACCAATTGTTTGATCCCTTCTTCAATAGTCTAATCTTTGGAGAAACCATTATTGAACAGTGAACCATTGACCATCTTGAGCCAAATATTCCCCACTTTAAAAAAATTGTGTCAATATTCAAACCACAACATGAGCCATTTCCTCTTCAAGATCCATTTTATGAAGATCAAAATGTGTTTAAAATTGATATTTTGCAACCAATTATTAACCAAAACCATGATGTTATTATTGAAACACCTATTGATGATGAGTTACCTTATGATGAATCAACCATTGTTACTTTACCTATTACCAAGAAGCCTCACTTTGATGAGCCAATCTTTGATGAGTCACTTATTAATGATTATAACCGTCTTTGGGCAAATCATTACCTTGACCATTGTCCCATTTTTATAGAGCCTTACCCCTTTAACAATCCAGTCTCTACAGAGTTATCTACTGATCTTTTTCCACTCATTGAGGAGCCTCATTTTGATAGACAAGATTCTATCGAGTCACCTCTTGAGTGTTTCCTTCTCTTTGAGGGGCTCCACCTAGATGAGCTAGTCTATATTGAACCCTTCCTAGATGAATCACTTTTTATCGAGCCCATTATGTCATCATAGGCCATTACTTGTCAAACATTAAACATTGAATAAAACATCATAAAAACAACCATATCAGAGGAAGAATCAACATTAGTTACAACATCAGATTTAGATTCCATTGCATCAGAAATAGATTATAATCGTGGTTATTACAACATTGGTTACAATTTCCTTGTAGATCAATTTGAATATCTTTGTGATCCTTCTACAGTTTTTGAGGATGATTACTTTAGCATCAACACAAGTTATCCTAATATCTTTTACAAGGATTGTGCTACCTTTCATCATCCCACCATTATTACTGCCCAACATAGCCATTATATTGACATTCCACCTTCCACAAACATCGATTGGGACCAATAGAATCACACTTTATTGAACTACATCTATGGTGACATATCAGTGACAAAATATCAGGTGGGCCAAGACTATATTCATTCAGAAGAAGACCAATTTCTTAGTGAATATTTTTCAAAAGCGTTAGGGGATGATCAAAATTCAAACTTAACATCTTTTAGTGAAACCTTTTCAGATGTGTTAAAAGATAATCAAACTCAAATGTTAACATCTCTTCATAAAACCTTCTCAAAGGTACTATGGGATAATCAAAACAAATTCATTGGTAAAAACCTCATCGAGGCACCAATAGATGGGCACATTAGTTCTTCACTGCACACTAAAGACAATATCAAAGATCAAATTAATACAACTTCCAATCTACAACATAATTATATGGTAGCTACAAGCAAGATCAAATAATAGAAAAATATGGTGGTCTTATCGAGAGCTTATTCATAAGTCTTTGACACTGCCACAACCAAAATTATGTTGAATCCAACATCAAAAACATTACGTGTAACTGAAAGTCTTGATCCTCATTTTTTAATTCATTTGTTATACATTTCATTATCATCCACCTATTCTTTACCCACTTATATCATTTATCATTGGCAGCGTTTTCCTTTGTCAAGGCTATAAAGATATCTTGTCTCAATTTTTGGAGGAAGCAGAATCGATTGCCAACAAGGATCACAAGAACATTATTGAAATCTGGATCAGTAGCAAGGTCTTAACAGAGTATCTATTTAGATGGGGAGTTGGGTAGCAATTTTTATAACTGATCATTCTAGTTGTCTCATTTGTCGACTAAGACGAGCATCTCCATGTGAATAGGAGCAGAAGAACCATTTTTCATTTTCCATTGCCCATTAAACATTGTCCTTGCCTAGTCTCTTAGGGGTAACCCTTTAAACCATTTTATTATAGGCATTTTATACCATGGCGATCCATTTTATCATTTTTGAACTACATTGACTTGAGGTCCTTCTGGATTATGTAGGCAACACTCAATTTATATTGAGGTTAGATCGGTCACATTTTCTATGCTCTCACCATTTTTTAATAAATTCTTCTAAGTTTGAATGCTCTCGTCATTTTTTAAACTAAGCAAATCATCGCTTAGGGGAAACCCTATTTTTTTTATAGCCAATTATCTTCTGATCACTTTTGTTATACCATTTCTTTACTATTGACCAAAGCCTGTTCTTAGCCATCATATCTAGTCTTATTTTGATCATGGTTCCTTTGGTTCATCCTGCACTTTCTAAGGGGAGATTCTGATCTAGTTTAGGAGTTTTTAATTCTGTGTTAAATGATAGTCTATGGACATAGTGTTACATTTGATCTGGCAAGTTATCTTTCATTAATTATATTATTTTGGTATCACTAATTATAACTACCTATGGGAAAATTAGTATTGTTTTGGTACCAATGATTATAACCGCCTATGGGCAAATTAGAAAAAATATTTTTTTATCATGCATTGTCACATCACTTGGTCATTACTATTATCATTTGCCTTGTTGTTCACCTTTATTTGTGAACTTGTTGTGACCTAGTCAGTTTTTCATCGCCTTTTGTGTGGGCAGAATTATCATGACTTGGGATTATTATGGGGTTATGTAGGCCATGTTAGATTCACATTAAGGTCAACTCAATCCCTCTAATCATACACTCTCACCATCTTGCGAGCATTTTAAGTTGGCACACTCTCACCGTTTCATGAGCACCCTTCTACGCTCTCACTGTCTTGTGAGTTAGACTGTTCTGTGTCTCTTAATCCTCAATCGAGTTGAGATACTTTGAAAATTTAAAAATCATTTATGTATTTGATTATTGTTATGTTTGTCTTTTGAGTTACTATTTGGTCTTGCTTCTTTTTTTTATTTTCCAAGAACATCGTGATGGTCCACATAGATCTTGATTATCCATATCTTGATCTCATGTTATTAAGTTGTTCTTGTTTTATTTTTAAACATTTGTATTCCTCCTTAAGTCTTGATTATTCATATCTCAATTTTAAGTTAGGTTCATTTATGTTTATCTTTTTCTTTGTCTTTGCTTTTTTGTTTAAATATAAATAATTGTAACTCTAGTTTTGGTCATTATTTACCATTATCCTTAGTTATAGGTATTCACATTTGAACCAGCTCCACACATTTGAATCACCATGTCATTATAAGTTCTTCATACTTTATTGCCTAATTTATTTTGCTATATCAAGCACTCCATGCCCAATACTCAAGTCTAAATGTCAACATACGTTTGATGAATAGATATCAAGAACACTATGCATAATCTAGGCTCAATAGGTTTAGCACCTGACTTTATGCTTAGACGTGAATCTCTTTGCATATATCATGAGTTTAATCAATCTTTGGTCAGTTTTCATTCATCCTTCATTCCATTTATGGTTGAACTATATTGGCCTGAAGTTCATGTTGGAACATGCATCCATAGAACTATGTAGGTAGTGTCTACTTGTCTTGTACATCTGAAGTCAGCTCGATTATCTTTATTCTTATTTTCATCTCTTTCATCACTATGTGTATCCTTGTATGTTTAGTGTTATGTGGCTTTTTAAGCCATTACACCATCGCATCTATGTTTACACCTGTTCATTTTAATCTATCTTATAGGTTAATTCTTTGACCTATTTACTTGTCGATTCACCCATGCTAGGGCATAACATCTGAACAACATCAGAATCAAATCAGCCCTATAGATTCAAACCATTATTCATTCTTTATCAACGATCAAAATTAGCCCTACTAGGGCAAAACTATTTTATCATGATCATATTTTCTCTATTGGGGCACTTCTTATTATCTTCTCTTTGGAGACCACATTCTCTTTTCTTCTAACTCTAAGCTCTCCACACATTTTCCCATGATGGCAATATTTCAGTTTGCAACTTGTCAGATTGGTCAATGTTATAAGCTCATAGCTTGTACTCTCAAATTGGGTACATTTAAAGTGTGTCCCTTACATTTATGGATTGAATCCTTCCCATTTCCCCCATCTTTGGATCCTATTATAGATCTAATTATATTTTGATCATTGATGGAATCAACGTGTGCAAGCATTAGCTCATTTGGATGTGATCTATTCCATGGGTTAATCTCTCATTATCCCTTTCTTTTTGAGAGTCCATCCTTCTCTTTCATCCTAGTATGTCCTCTCAAGGGGGCATCGTGGGTCATTTCCAATTTATTCTAGACAACTCTTTTCTTTGAAAAAAACATTATTTTCCCTGAATGCCTCAATACGCCTTCTCAAATAGGGGTAAAATGTAGACATCTAATTCCTAACACCATTTGTGTTGAAATTGTCAATGTTACTCAAATTACACTTAAGTGCATATTTTAGGTCAAAATCACTAAAAACACTTTAAATGGTTTGAACTTGATATTTAGAAGTGTTGATTTAGGCTAAAGTGTCCCTAAATGAGGCAATGCATTTTATGTGATTCTTAACTTTGATCAATTCATTTCGAATCAAAATGTTGATTTCATATTTTTGTGCTCTAGATGACTCTTTTCTTCTAATTCATTAGTATATATCATGTACGGTTGTTATTTTATGTTTGAAACACTCTAAATGGGAATGTAATTCTAACTCATCTAACATCAATATATGACGTGTACTAACGAATTAGAAGAAAAGAGTGATCTAGAGCACAAAAAGGTGATATCATCATTTTGACTCGAAATGAATTGATTAAAGTTAGAAATCACATAAAATGCATTGCCTCATTTAGGGATACTTTGGCTTAAATCGGCACTTGTAAATAACAATTTCAAACCATTTAGGGTGTTTTTAGTGATTTTGACCTAAAATGTGCATTTGAGTGCAATTCGAGTAAGATTGATAATTTTAACACAAATGGTGTTAGGAATTGAATGTCTACATATAGCACATATGCATTCCTTTCACATTACACAAAAAAAATATCCCTTTCGATAGATCTATTCTGCTTTTTAACGCAATGTAAGGAATGTGTATGCTCTATGTTTTATTTGAATTCAAAAACCAAGCCTTTTGGATCAGAAATGACTTGAATTTTTGAGCCAAAGGCTTGGCCCTATCAACACATAATCGAATTTGAGAGTTTTGATAGAAAACAATAAAATTCAACTTCCATTGCCAAATACACTATGAATTTCAATGAAAAAAATCATAAAATTATTACCATGACAATAAGCATGCTCTCATCTTTTCAAATATATGATTTTTATAATTTTAGAATATTTTAAGGTTTCTATATATGTTGATTTCTAACTATAGTTTTTTTAAGGCCATTAGATGTTGCAAATATACATGTCTATATATGTTTGTGTATATTTTTTCCTTTGATCCAATGTGAAAAAAAAAATATGGTTATAAACTATGCCTAATTTTATATGTATTAAGAAAAAATAGTTTCTCATTTTTTTGAGGTAGTTAGGAGGCCACACAGCCAACTATCTATTTTTTATCAATTTTTAGGATATATATATATAAGGTTACAAACTATATGATTTTATTTAAAGTTTTATCAAATGGTTTTAAACAATATTAAATGATACTCAAAAAATGAGGGGCCACACGACTGGCTATCTACTCTATTTTCCTAAAAGATAGGAGTTCATGTTGAAATTTTAGATGTATTGCCTAGTTATACTTAACGATTTTTTTTTTAATAGTGTTTTGGAAACTATACTCAAAATGCTACAATTCATGTCTTACACCATCTTTGAATTTTGAGTGTAGCCATCTCAAATTATCTACAGAAGTTCAGATTTCTCAAATTTTTAGGAAAAACATGTCCATAGGTAGGCCCCCTTTTGTCCCTCAAATTTGTTATGTTTTACAAAAAAAATGTGGCAAATTGATATTCACAACCCAAAATATATTTAGGAAAATCGTATGACTAAAAAACTTATATAAAACATTGGCTAAACACAAATATACAACAACACTATTAAAATATCATATCATAACCCCAAGCAAGTGTGAAAATTATCTACATACAAAAACATTGAAAGGTAGTACTAGTGTAACATCCTTGGGAGGAAGGTTCATCCAAGAAGAGGGTTCTCTTGTGGGTAGATTAGGGGAAACCAATCCATCTTGAGTGTTCTCTAGAAGATCCAAAGAATCCATGGTGCCCCACCTTAGAGGTAGAGGTGTGATTACACCTATTTCCTTACCACTATACACTAGGGAAGACCATTAATATGGACTAGCATAGGTTTTTATATGTAGCAGTAGACTCCAACCGCCGGATGAGAAAGAGGAAATGATAAGAAATTATGGGGGCAACTCCACCCTAGTATAAAATTCAAAGGAACTTAGGTCATGGTACAAGGCACACTCCCATTGTGGTTGAAAAAATCATGGAGATGTTGGAATTCCAAATCCACTTTATCTACCTATGTTTAAATATAAAAATAAGTAGAAGATATCAAAACAAATTTGTCATTCATGTATTCAAACTTGGTTCTAGGACTAATATTTTGATGGGTTTTCAGATATCTATGCATCTATGATAATGTCTCAAAAGAGCGTTGGTGGATTTCTTAAGTTATGATCAAGTAATTTCCAATACTCCCCAAGTGATATCCAAGTGAATGTAACCTTAGGATTGATTTGTATTTTTAGCCGAATATTCATTATTTTCCACTATGACAGACCCATTAAACATGTCTATGTTGACCTAATAGAGACTTACAAATTTAAAAAATAATCATTGTCCTTGGACACTGCCAATAGAGGAAGACAATTGTGGTAATCGTGACCATCCAGGGGTTATTTATACTTCATGTGAGTCTAAATCCATGATATGAGATATGGAGAATGTCATTTTAGGATTCTAGAAGGTTATTTCAAAAATTAGGCTTAACCTAAATAAGTGTATCTGGGGAATAGACTCGACTAAGACAATGGATGGGTAGGTAGATAGAAAGTGTGCACAACAGAAAAATGTATGTGCAATGTACAAGTATGTCAAAGTGTGCTAAAGTTTATATTTCCAAAATTTCTCATACCAAATTTAGGCATATAAAGTGTGTTCATGTAAGATCCTGACTCAATTGTGGTTCTAGATAATGGGTTTCAGTGGCCCATTTATGTGTATTTTGTGTGAACATGAGGGTGAGTTAGTAGAACATCTCTTTCCCGATTTTAGTTATAGAATAAATGTACAGTCTTGTCTTCATTTTAAAATTCATCCTTGGTTATGCCCATGATCGGTAAAGGAAAATTTGCTTTCATGGCCCCAAGGAGTGAAAAAATTCAGCAGTCTTTTGCTAGTAGCTCCAGCCAATGTGATTTGGCAAATTTTGTTGAAGTGGAAAACTAAGATTTTTTCGGGATAAGGAAGTGATTTGGGAAAGGTGTCATGAAAAAATCCAACATGCCATTTGTAGAATTTTTTTTTTTTTTTTGCTAAAGTTAATAAGGACATGTTAAGTGTAAGAGAAAAAATTGTTATTAAGTTTCCTAAAACTGTATTAGCATCAGATCTATAGATAAAGGATAAGTAGAAGAGTATATTGGATGCTAGTGGATCCTACTCAGGGTTTGATCAATGAAAATAAATTTCAATGGGGCTTCAAGAAATAATCCAAGAGCGGCAGGGGTGTGTTGTGTTATCCATTTTCATCAAGGTAATTTTTTATTTGGGGGGATCCATATTCTTGAAGCGGCCAAATTAACAAAGGAAAAAGCCTTTATGAATCTGATTTTTGAGGGTGATTCCATGGTTATATTAATGATTAAAGATAAAAATCAAAGCTACAAACTAGAAAGTATTCTTTGTGAGGCCAGATATATGGTATGAAAATTTTATCCTCCATAACTTTTCAACATTCTTATCAATAATGCAATTGAGTTGCATATATACTTGCTAATAGGAGAGTGGATCATCACCATTTTTCGTTAGTCTTCAAGATTGAGTCAAGAGATTGATTAGATTACCTATTATTCTAAGTTTTGATGCCACATAAACTATACCAATTAAAGGGATTCCTCAGATTTTAAAAAGAAATGGTTTTTGAAGATAACGTCCTCTATTTTTCATTTTCTTATGAAGCTACAAATTCAAGCAAGGATCTAAAATTGAGTTGGAAATTTTTTTCTCATCTTTGGTTTAAATTGGAATCTGGTGTGTTTGGTAGGGCTATATGGCTGAAAACATGTAAAAGCATCCTCTTAGCTAACTTGGTTATTGAAAACCAGCAAAGGGTGGTATACAAGTTTTTTATCTAATTGAAAACCCAAGAGGTTATTTAAATAGTGCATGGATTATGAAAACGGATAAAATGACATAGTACATTAACTAATTTTAAAACAGTGATTCCTTATTTATTCATTTACAAGTCTGTAAACTTCCATTTTCCCCTCCTTACTGAATTTTTGGGTGAATTTGATCTCTCCCCTTGGTGGATGATGTTTATAAAACTTCAAATAATCTTTGCTTTATATCTGGAAGTCATTGGACTAAGACAATGGTAGGTGTCAGACCACCTCTATAGAAGATAGTTTTTTATTACATGTATATTATTTTGGTTAATTGAAACTATGGCAGGAAATTCCTAAATAATGAATATAAAATAATCTATGAAGAGTTGTGGAAAATTCTAAGCAGATGCTGTAGAATATTATGAGCAAATGTTGCAGAATATTTCGAGCAGTGGTTGCCAGAGTTAATGATATTTTGTTGTAATTTTTTTGGTTATAAAATCCATGCTTTCAATATCTGAAGGTGTTTTTATAAAATTTGTCTGGTTTTTTTTTTAAAAGAAAATTGGCTTTTGAAAGACGTTATGAAACTTTGAATGTTGGGTTGTCTTTTTGTAAGATTTTAATAAGTTTTAAATTTTTTTGGCATTTTTTTGGTGGTTTATCATGTAAGGTTTATTTTTATATTAATTAAAGGGTTAGGGACTTTTTGACCCTTTATTTATTGATTGAAAAAAAAATTAACAATAAATAAAATTATTTAGAAATGTCAAATAGACAAACTAATAAGGAAGCAAATAATTTTAAAACATAGAATGAACAAACTTTACCAATAAAAACACTTCTTAAGATTTTTCATAGAAAACCCATGTACTTGATGGAAATTGATGAAAACAATATGGTTTTAGTGCCTAACAAAAAATTTGAATGCCATTTGAGAAAAAAAGTTGGTAAAATTTGAAATAATACTCTCCAAAATTAAAATATACTAAAAGATGTCAATTTTTTTTTACAATGATGTAATTTCTTGGTTTATTAATATTATGAACAACCTATGAATAAAAACATCTACTATTAATGGTCAAAATGGGTTAATTTTGTAAACTCTACATAATGCATACCATTATGTATGTGTGAATAGATGCACAAAATATAGTAATACTACTCGATATATAATTAAAAAAATATAGTAATTAAATAAATAAGAAAATGTTTGATTAGAAAAACAAGAATAAGACTTAGCATAAATAGAAAAACAATGATGAGAGTAGTCAAGATAGGTGAAAGGCTTGATGATGCCAATAACTATTGATATGAACGTGGTTATTTTGCTAATTAGTTCCCTAACTAGTTTCACTTTCAGATTTCGTTCACACTCCATTAAGATAAGTTTATTTAGGTGTTTTGAGTATTTGTCTCATCTCGCAGGATCATGACACTTGTCACAATCATATGAATGGTAAGTGGGAGGTATTTTCCATAAATACCCCCTTTGTAAGTTTGTTTTGGTACACTCATTTTATGAATTTCATTGCATGTGTGTTGCATATAGTTTTTGCATTTGATAAAATACAATTTATTTTTCATGTTCGATCTCTTTGTAAGAGTGCTTCCTCTTGGTTTTAAATACATGTGTAGGCTTAGTAGTTACATTACATAATATCAGAATGGGTTGAGTACCTTGGATAGCCTCTTATAAGATAATTTCCAATACTAAGTATGATCTTTCTCTTGCATCCTTTTAAGGATGAACCTGAGAATCATAAAGGTTTAGGACAACTATCAGTTTGGGGTTGGTTCTTTCTTAAGGGTTTCTTACAAGTCAATTATGAATCTTGTTGGAGCAAAATGGAGCTCGCAACCATGTTTTCATCATCCCATAAGGGTAGAGGCGAGTCTTAGTTCGTCCCAATTAGAAATCAGAAACCCTAGTTGAAAGTGTATTTGCAACTGTCATAAATAAATCTAAAAGGGTTTTCTCACAATTTACAATTGTTTACCTTTAAAACAATTTCTTACTTATACACAATGAAAAAATACCCCTCACTCTCGGTTTTCGCTTCTCAAGCGATTCAATTTCTGATTAATTATAATCAAGGTTTTATTTTTCCAAAAAAAAAAAAATTAATAATATTTTTTTAAAAAACACATATCAAAACCCAAAAAAAACAATGAACTTTGATAGTTTTTTTAAAAACTAAAACTTTAAAAAAATTAACAAACCAAACACCAAAGAATTAAAAGTTTTTGTTGTTTTTTTTAACACAGTTGTTTTAAACCAAAAAAAAATCATTTTTTTTGGTCTCACGCCCTGTGTCCACGCTGTGGCTTGTACTTATAGGGCGTAGCCAAGTTGATAGGGTAATTTTTAGTAGCTATTTTTCATTAATTTACAAATATTTTGGTTTTAGAAATTGGCATTTGACTATTTTAGGGGGTGGTGAATAACATAGATTCACCTAAATTGTCTAAGTGTAAGTTAGTTTTCTAAGTCGACTCGTCTATTGTTTAAAATAAAGTTCATATATATAAATATAGTCTGTTGCTCTATCGAAAGTCAATATGAAATTAGTCGCCATTATATGTAAACATACATCCACCCATATACTCATAATGGCAATTTCAGTAGCAGAAAAAGGATTAAGTGTCTACAGGTTTTATGTACAGTCATAGGCTCGTTTGGATTCTACATCTTATTATGATTCCCCTGTCCATTTGCCTTCTCACCTAAACACCATTTGTTAACTTTCACCAAACTTTCAAAATACATACTTAAAGTTTCGTCAAAAAAACCCAAGTTAATTTCTATATAAACTACTAAAATTTACCCTAAGCCAAAGCCTTTAATGAGAGGCACAACCTTCACCAACAAATCGTCCTTTAGGTGGACGTCGTCCCCCAACAAAAGTTTCGGCCCTATGTTTTTTCAAATTTATTTTTCTTTTAAAAAAAAGATTTTAAAGGTTTTTATTGTCTTTTTCTTATAATTAAAAAAAATGCATTTATTTTTTATATAATTTTTTTAATAGAAAAAACAAAACAATTTTTCTTTTAAACACAATAAACAAACCGAAAGAAAATCAAAATTAAGACCAATCCGTGGTCACATACTTTTTTGAGTTTTTTTAAATGTTTTTTTTCTCAACCGAAAAAGAAAAAGAAAAAGCAAAAGCAAATCCCTGTCAAATAAAAATGTGTCATAATGGAGTTTTTTAAATTTTATCAAACCAAAAAATTAAACACATGCAAAAATTTGGTCAAGTCAACAATTTGAGTTTTTTATCAATTTTTTTATTTAATAGATTTTTAAAAAATGAACATGTGGTCAAAATTATAGGTTAATCAAAATGGCTTGTTCAAAAACTACGTACAAATTTTAGTTCTTTAATTTTTCTCAAACAAAAAAACCAAATTAGAAATGGCTAATTAACCATTGGCCATATTCAACGAATTTTGAGTTCTTAATTAGTTTTCTTATCAAATAGAAAATACTAACTAAATAAATATGAAATTGGTCAAAATCAAAGATCAACTTGAGTTTTTTAAAGTAGTTTTTCTCATTAAAAAACAAAATTATACATGTGACCACTTCATTTGATCACTTGATGGGCTCACACATAAAGACAAATCTATTGTCTTTGGTTCAATATGCTGCCCAACATTGATAGACCTTTACACTTGGACAATCTATTACATTTGGCAATAGTCTTGTTATTCCATGGCAAAAAGTATTGCTATACTCTATGGTTCATCATTTTGTTTGATGAAGATTGGTGGGTGGAGCTCAGTTCAATAAGTGGTCAAACCTTTCACAAAAAAACTTGTATTTTTTTATATCAGTGTTTAATGTTTAGTGTGCATGTCCAGTTGGTATTATCGACTTCCTCCAACATGCTTACATCTATCGGACCATCCTCTATTCAATATTTTTTGTAGAGTTCGTATCTCCTTCAAGGCCCCTTTCTTAATGCCTTGCATTCTCTTTGAAGACATCTCAAGGCCCCTTTCTTAACGCCTTGAGTTTTTTCATAATTTTTCTCATTAAAAAAAAAAAAAAAAAAAAAAAAATCTCCATTGTACATGGGTATATTATCAGGCACATTGTTTTTCAGAAACCACCTGAGGATTATTACATGTCTCATTCTCATTGGCATATCTTTCAGCTACACTGAGATAATGCCATAGTGTGTGTCTATGCATGTGTGCTCTCATCATTGTGCACTTTTCACTATTTTTAGCACTTCACTCCTTGGTTCTATCTTTGACATCTGTATCACCTATTGATTGTATCCGATAGTTTCAAAGTCATTTTGGTGTATTCCAGTATCTGCAAGATGATGTTCAAGTAATGGTTGTGTCCACTTGTATAGTTCTTAGATTCGTGTACTTATCAACTATCTTTGATTTTCTGATTGGTTTTTGGGATAGTTTATCCAAACACATTATAGAACCATTACTTATTGAAGTATTTATTCACAATTTGGTGACCTTTGTTTAATGACACTAGTTTGTGTTCACTTGTCACCATATTTTACCCAGCATCTTTAGTAGAGATATACATTGCCATCTCCTAGTTCAACATTGAGCGGGATGTTCAAAGAATACTTCCTCAAGTTCATTTTGGTACCCAATACTTTGGCATTCAGTGTTTATTTTGAGTGATCATCCTATTCAACACCAATTCCTACTTTTGATTTGGAGGTTACATCGACTCGACATCCATGTATTCCATTAAGATGGATTGGCATCTATAGGGACATTTGGCTTCACACTAATTTAGGGGAGTCACAAGACTTTATTGTTTCATCCTCTCATGGGGGGAGTTTTTTCATGTGACATTTTTTTTTCTTTATTGTACTTGAGGGGATCATTTTGCAAATGGATATCTCATTAGGCCTTGTAGTTGGGACCAATTGTGTTTTGCATATTTATTTTTACATTCCTCCTAATTTACATATAAGGAGGGTTGTGTAGACATCCAATTCCTATCACTATTGTGCTGAAATTGTCAATCTAAGCAATATCTTGTGACAACACACAATCAAGGTCAAAATCACTAAAACATATTAAATCATTTGAACTTGTCACATACAGATGTCGATTTAGGCTAATGTATCTCTAAATAAGGCAATGCATTTTATGTGATTATTATCTTTTATTAAATCACTTCGAGTCAAATTACGACCACGTAAAGTGATACCTTGGACCACTAAATTCTTCTAATTTGGCAGCACACATCACATGCATATGTTATTTTGCATCCATAATGGCCTAACTAGGGTATTGTTTCGTATGCAACTAACATCTTTTGATTATACTCCAGTCAAATTATGACTCAGTAAAATGACATTTTTGATCAGGTTGATTAAGCGTGCATTTGACTTCTAAAAAATTACAAAAAATTAATCAAAGTCACTTAAGCAAATTAAACCAAATAAAGAGCCTAAGTGAAAATTGTATAAAAGTTGTTGAATATATATAGCTTGTCCCTCCAAAATTGAATTGATCCATGGACATACATCTTTATCTCAAGATGGATGGTCATGATTGATTCTGAACAATCTTGAAAAACTATAACTAAGTGAGCCAAGATCACCATTTGTAAGATTTAGACATACAAACTTACTATGTAAAAATTGTAATAGAAAAGCTTCACCTATTTACACAAATTGATAAATCTTTTGAGCCTAAGCCATTGGTGTGTTATAGGCACAATCACTGAGAGAGGGGAATGAATCAATGATACAAGCAATTCAATTCCAATTCTAAAACTTCAAACTCTTAACCACTCAACATAAGCATTCATGAAGCATATAAACTAGTTATTGCAATGAACAAAGAAAACTATGCAAGATCAAAGCACATAACACATGAATTATGTGGGAAAACTTCATGAAGGATAAAACCCACTCTCAAGTATACAAACAAGTGAATTACAATTCTATCTGATATTTACAAACAAGAAACTTTAGTGAAGCACCCACTTTACAAGGGGCACCAACCCCTAAGCATGAACAAGCACCCACTTGTCCTAGATGTTGAGCTCTCACACAAAACCTTTGATATAAACACCTCTAAAAATCTGATTTTATTCTAATATGATGGAAAAACAATGAATATCAATTATCTTCCACCCTTCACACTCTCTCAAGCCTTCACACACAAGCAATGCATCCAAAACAACCTTTTGAATCACTCTACACTTCTTTGTTCATCCTCAATCTTCAAACCTGAAAGAGCATTGTTATAACATTATAAATATGATCTCTATGTCACACACATATTTCTTACACTTTTATTCTCTTAAATCCATCTACCAAGCACACTCACACTTCTCTTTTCTTTGCATATCAACTTTAAAAACCTTCATCTTTGTTTATTCTCTTTATAGAGCCTTCATGATCACCACCTTCTTGGTCGGTCATAAGACATACCTTAACCCTAAAGGCTTCTATCACACTTATAATATGATCAATTTCACCTACATAGGTCGTCCATAGCTTTGATATATCACCCTTAAGCAACAACACCTTTCAATTAGGCCTAAGAAGCTCTTATAGGTCCATGGAGACCTATTCATCCTTTCAACACTTCAACGAGCAAAACTAGGAACACAAGACCACGTCAAAGCACACATGTCCATGTCACATGACCCCTAAGACACCATTAAGTTATTAAATTCATCATTACACACCTATGCATATGCAAAACCTATCAAACATTTGCCTTGTACATGAAAACACCATTAACGAATAAACAATCAACTTGTAAGCAAATGTTCATATTGAATATGGATTGGTCAAACATCCAAAATCCATATAGATGATCCTCAGGGAGTCTAAAACAATCTCCAATAGTTAATTCACCATGAAACATCCAACTACTATCAATAAAAACTCAAACATCCTTCTCGGATCACTTGCAAAAGAAAGTCAAACTCTCAGTCAACTTTAAACCACAATAAATGCAAATGTACAACCATTCAAACATCCAAATCATTTTTCCTGAATTTCCCTTGAAGTTATATACTACTTTTATTTTTATACCACCATAAAATTCATCCATCATCAAAATTTATTAACAAAACATTACATACTAGTTTTCCTTTGTAATTTCAAATATTTAAATTCCAACTGTCACTTTTTAATACAAATTTAATTATGGAAACTAGTGAAATCTTCCTGGGAGATCAATTTTGAACAACTGTAACTTTTGATAGACATCATATCAAGACCTGAGATTTGACACACATGAGCTAGGCATAAATCTTAACAAACTCATGTGACCACTTTCTTCTGACACCTTCACATGTATGAATGTTGATGTCATCAATCTACTTACTCAAGAAGTTCTACCAAGATGACTAGGATAACCTAGACATTCACAAGACTACATAGATGAATTCCTTTTACTTTCATAAGTATACTAAGCACTCTTTACCCCTCATATTAACTCTCAAACATTTTTAACACATCACCAACATCCATCATTTTGCCTAATCAAGCAAACATTGCAAGGTCCATGCATGATCACTAAGGCACACTTTGTCATTGAGAACCATGCATACATATCAACTCATGGACACTTTTTGCCACCTTAGGGACATCATTGACAACAATTCAACAATCTCCCCCTTTTTCATTGATGTAAATACTTGTAAATGTTTTCAAATCCAACAACAAAGCTTATGCACATACTCTTTTCCCTCTACAAACACTCTCTCCTCCTTTGACACAATGACAAAGTGAGCTTACCTGTTGATCCTAAGGACCTGTAAATGTTTTCAAATCCAACATCAATAATGTATCTCCTCTAATAGATTATATAAACACCCCCTATCACTGTGCATACCATTCCTTACCATGACTACCTCAACCCTGCTCATTGACAACACTCTTCTTTGACCATGCACAGTTATATGAATAGGAAATGTATAATATCAATAAAATAGGAATTATCACACCTTGATAACACTAATAGGGGCTCCCCCTAAGTCACATGAGCTTAGTCACCCCTTGAGCACCTTCAAACCATCTCCAACCATGATGAAATTTCATAGTTCCCTTCAAATTTTCTCTCACAAGCCACCAATAGAATGAAGAGTGGACAATCAATATCTTTCTCAAAACATATATTATGCATAAATCCAACTAAGAAACATATTCAAGGACAACCTTACCTTTGTATTTTAAATAAAATGACCAAAAATCACTCTTCTTCACACTAGCCTTGCCTAAAGGCCTAGTAGCCCTACCTAAACCTTCTAGAGCCCATAACTCTCTGTGTATACACCCTCATGAATTGAAATTTCATATTTTAAGTACACTCATATTCCCCATCATGCATGCCAAGAATCATCATCCAACTCTTCCTTTGCACCATATCTCCTTCACAAATTGCCCTGCCAATTAGCCCTCCATTTGCACAAAAACTCAACCATAGGTCAAACTATACACTTATAGATGACTATATAGAATTTTTTGAGCACCCTTTTGGCCATTTCAATATATTATCATCCTCAAACCTCAACTCCTTTAGGAAGGTAACGAACTCACATGGTGTAAAACCTAGGGCATCAAAAAGGAACAAGGTCAACTTACCATCTTTTGGTCAATGCCAGTGCTTGAAGCTTCTCTCACACCTAGAGGTCACCAATACACACTTATGGACCAATGTTTGAGGTTTGAATCCTATGATAACCCATAGAACCATGAAATGGTTTTTGACCTGCTAGCCCTTAAGCAATGACTGTCATACTCTAGAGGCATCAAAATTTGTCAACTTGCCCTCAAGAAGTCTTCAAAGCCTAAAACTACCTAGATCACACCTAAATAAGGTAAACACATCTTTCTATGTCATAAATCAGCTTGATCATTCATAAATCTTGATTTGACACCTGAAACTAGTCATATTGTGCATGCAAACCCTATATATACCCTTGTCATTATGCCAAAACACCTTTAACTGGTCATGGAAACCTTTTGACATCTCCTCAACACCGTTTGCACATGGACACATCAAATCCAACTATCCTCCACCCTTGGTTAGCTACATAGACCTCATATGCATCAATTTTGCAAGATGAGCACACACTAGGCAGTGACCACTGAGCAAAATGGTCAAATTGAACAAATGGTCATGAATGACTCTTTTGACTAGCTGAGTACATCTAAACCCATGTAATACACTTGGACAAGTCCTCTCCTACTCCATATCAATCTTACCTTCATTCTTTATGATTTGACCAACTAAACCAAGCATCAAAAATTGACTAAAACTTGCTTTTAAGACCAATGTCCTTGAACAAATTTCTTGAAGCTTTTCATCATAACCCTTTGGAGCAAGCTCATGAACTTGTTGCTCTCCTTAACCAATGACCTTCTATGATCAATACAAGGATTAGAAACATAAGATCATCTATTCTATACCATAATAGCATTGGTCTTAAATACCAATCAGCAACTCTACATAGTTACGTACATATTCTATCCTTCTGTACATTACCTAGATCACACACACTTGCTTATACATATGAAAGATGTCTCCTAAGAAGCATAGGTAGAGACACCCATCTGTCATAAAGAGACTAAAGTTCCTAAAACTTAGGATACTCCCATGTCTCCATGTTATTATTTGACTTGTAGTCCTATCTCATCTTTAAATTGACTTTGAATGGTTCTTAACTTCATTCTTTCCTTTTGACATAGAATCTTGCTTGATCTTTTTGTCCACTTGGGTAGATAAGACTTGATTTTTGACACTTGAACTTGTACCTTATTCTGTCATGACAAACAATCCATTTTGAACCTATTTTTAATTCCTCTCGTTGTGTCTCCATTCATTATGGCTCCTTTTTTTCAAGTTAGTATTGATATTTTTTGAAGTAGAATATAAATCATTCTTGCAGAACCTTGCTATGTGACCTCTCTCTTGATACTTGAAATAAATGAAGTTTCTCTGATTGTGCATACCTTGTGTATGGGCCATATAATGACTCCTTAAAGTTTTGTTATCCCATTCATACACCTGATCATATGATTTTCTAATGAAGGCATTGCAAGATCTTGCAATATGACCAATCCCTTGAATCATGTAGCATAAGATGTCGTGCTTTCCTTGTGGACCGATCAACTATCTTGAGTGATGATATTCTTCATGATTTTCATTATCTTGCTCATAATTCCATGCAAAACTCTTACTAGGAGATTTTTGCTTGCAATTAATGATCCTATGACCAAACTAATCACAAGAATAACAGTAACCATTGAAGGAGTTATCATACCTTAATGCATTGGTTTGCTTGATTATATTTGAAATTTTATAGCTTTTGAAGTTGTCCTTCTTGTTTATATTGTCATTCTTCTTGTCTTTACTAATATTATCCTTAGCATGGTTAGTATCCTAATCTATCATCACTATCTTCTCAATCTTATCATTTTGAACATCTTCATGGAACCCTAGGTCTAACTTTTCATTTGAGACCTTTTGACTGCTCAATAGGTCATTGAGATCAACTATACATTTCTCAAATTTGTGATATGTTTAAATCTTGTTCATAGCTTGATCTAGTTTCATCTTTAAAGACTCCATCTCTGATTTATATTTGACACATTCTCCATCCTTACTTTTTACATCTTCAACAAGGGTGCAAACTTGAGTTTCAAGATGTTGAGTGATCTCATCATGCTCCTTGACTTCATTTCTCAATCTTTCTTTAAAGAATCCAATTTTTTCCTCATAGGTTTTGATCAAGGATGCTTTCTTACCATTCTTGCCTTGTAGGAGCTTCATCTTTTCTAATGTGTTTAGATATTTGTCTTCAAGAGTGACTTGATCATCTTCTTCCTCTAAGCTATCTCCTCCAAAGAGATCTCTGCCCAAAGAACATTCACCTTCATCATCTTCAAGAGCCATGAATAATGTCTCTTTGTCCTCATCATGAGATGAATCATCACTATTTGATGTGTTTCCTTCTTCTTTAGTAGATGTGTTACTATCTTCTTCATGGTAAAGGCTCTTACTACCTTTGTATGACTCCTTGCCATTTCTCATATTGAAGAACTTTTTTTACTTGCTAGGACCCTCTGATTTCTTGTGCTCATCATCATGAGATTCCTTATGAGCTTCTTTGTGTTTAGACTTGCCTCTATCTAGTCATTTGGCTACAAAATGACCAACTTTACCATATGAAAAACATTTAAAAAGAAGTTCTCCTTCAAATTTACCTGATCCATCATTCAATTTTCTTACAATCATGGCTTCAAGTTGATCTTCATTAAGATCAACGTCTTCAAGACTTAACTTGCTCTCCTTGCCTTTTGTCTCCTTGATCACCTTGAAGTTTGTTTTCTTCTTTGGAGGTTTGCCCTCATTGAATCTCATTTCATAGGTAATAAGGATGTCATGCAATTAATCCATATTCATCTTGGTAAGATCATGATTTTCTTATACATCAGAAATTTTTGAATCAAATTTGAAGGTGAGAGACCTTAATACTTTTTTTACTATAGTAGCTTCTTCAATCTCTTCTCCAAGACCTCTAATCATGTTTTCCACATGTTTTCCACCTCATTAACCCTTAGAATATATGATTCCATAGTATCTTCTTCCTTCATTTTGAGGCCCTCAAATTGTCTTTGATAGGTTTGTAACTTAGCCAACTTAACCTTTGAATCCCCTTCATAGATGATCTATAATATGTCCCAGATTTCCTTGGAAAATTTGCAATGGATTACCTTGGTGAACTTAGCCTCTAATAAGACATAAATGATAACATTCATAGCTTTAGAATTGTTCTCACTCGACTTCTTGTTAGCTGCACTAATTGAAGGAGTAAGGGGTGTAGAATACCCATCCATAATAGATTGCCAAATATCAAAACCTAGAGACATGATGTAGGTCTTCATCCTTGCACTCCAAAAAGCATAGTTGGATCCATTTAACAATGGTGTTTTCTTAGTGGAGAAACCACCTTGCATTTGATGACTAACCATTGTAGCTTTGATGACCTTCAAGTGGTTAAACTTGTAAAGAATGTGTGGCTCTGATACATTTTGTTAGAGGTACAATCATTGAGAGGGAAGAGGGTGAATCAGTGATGAAATCAATTCAATTCCAATTCCAAAACTTCAAACTCTTAACCACTCAACATAAGCATTCATGAAACATATAAACTAGTTATTACAATGAATAAAGGAAACTATGTAAGATCAAAGCACATAACACATGAATTATGTGAGAAACCCTCATGGGGGATAAACCCCACTCTCAATTATATAAAAAAGTGGACTATAGTCCTATAAGATATTTTCAAACAAGAGACTTTAGTGAATCACCCACTTCACAAGGTTCACCAACCCCTAGGCATGATTAAGCACCCACTTGTCTAAGATGTTGATCACCCACACAACACCTTTGATATCAAAACCTCCAAAACTTTGATTTCCTTCTAATCTGATGAAGAAATAATGAATATCAATTCTATTCAACCCTTCACACTCTCTCAAGCCTTCACACACAAGCAATGCATCCAAAACAACCTTTTGAATCACTCTACACTTATTGATTCATCCTCAATCTTAAAACCTGAAAGAACATTGTTATAACATTAGAAATGTAATCTACAAGTCACACACATATTCCTTACACTATTCTACTCTTAAATCCATCCACAAACCACACTCACACTTCTCTTTTCTTTGCATATCAACTCTAGAAACCTTCATCTTTGTTTATGCTCTTTATATAGCCTTCATGATCACCACCTTCTTGGTCAGCCATAAGACATACCTTAACCCTTAAGGATTATATCACACTTAGAATATGATTAATTTCACCTACATATGTATTGCATAGATTTTATATATCACCCTTAAGAAACAACACCTTTTAATTAGGCCTAAGAAGCCCTTATAGGTCCATGGAGATCTATTCATCCTTTTAACACGTCACTGAGCAAAACTACGAACACAAGACCACTTCAAAGCACATGGTACAAACCACATGACCCCTAAGACACACTAAAGTGATTAAATTCATCACTACACACTTTTTCATATTCAAAACCTATCAAACATTTGTCTTGTACATGAAAACACCATGAATGAACAAATAGTAAACTTGTAAGTAATTGTTCATATTGAATATGGATTGGTCAAACCTCCAAAATTCATATAAATGATCCTTAGGGAGTATAAAACATATCCAATAGATAATTCACCATGAAACATCCAAATAATATCAATAAAAATTCAAACATCCTTCTTGGATCACTTGCATAAGAAAGTCAAACCCTCAGTCAACTTTAAACCATAATAGATGCAAATGTACAACTAGTCAAACCTCCAAATCATTTTTACTGGATTATCCTTGAATTTATCTACCACTTTTATTTTTATACCATAATTAAATTCATCCATCATCAAAATTTATTAACAAAATGTTTTATACTGGTTTTATTTTGTAAATTCAAATATTTGAATTCCAACGATCACTTTTCAATGCAAATTTGACTATGGAAACTAGTGAAATCTGCCTAGGAGAGCAACTTTGAACTACCATAACTTTTTATATAAATCATGTCAAGACCTAAAATGTGACAACCATGATCTAGGAAAAAATATAAACAAATCCATGTGACCACTTTCTTTTGACACCTTCACATGTGATAATACTAGCATCATCAATATGCTTACTTAGGAAGTTCTGCCAAGATGACTATGATAACCTAGACATTCACAAGACTACATAGATGAATTAATTTCAATTACACAAGTATACCAAGCACTCTTTACCCCTCATATGACCCCTCAAACATGTTCAAAACATCAGTAACATCCATCATCTTGCCTAATCAATCAAACATTGGAAGGTCCATGCATGATCACTAAGGCACACTTTGTCATTGAGAACCATGCATACATATCAACTCATGGAGACTCTTGGCCACCTCAGGGACATAATTTACAACACTTAAACATGGTTCACTATTAAATGATGGAGGACCATGCTACTCTTCATTGGCATAGTCTTAGAGCACCAAATTTAGGGAAAAACATGCTTTTTGGCCACTCTTGGAAAGAGGGATGTTATTTGGAAGGTTTGGCAGTATTCCTTTTTAAAATAACTCTTAGAATTCACTAGAAACACCCCATGAGGGATTAATTTTTATGTTTTAGTGTCTATATGCTTATTTATAGATGTTTTCTTGACTAATGCATCTTGTAATCTTACTTTACAAAGTGTTGGTGTGAACAAGGTTATTTCCCTATCCAATTCCACTATTAGATATGAACAAAGTTATTTCTATAACTGGTTCCAATCCTAGGTTTCATTTACACTCAGACAAGATAAGTTTACTTAGGTTTTTTGAATATTTTTCTTACCTCACATGATCATGACACTTATTACAATCCTGTGAATGGTAGATGGGAGGTGGTTTTTATAAATACCCCATTTGTAAGCTTATTGTGGTACTCTCTCATTTTATGAATTTCATTGCATGTGTGTTGCATATAGTTTACATTTGATAGAATCAAATTTATTATTCATGTTTGATCTCTTTGTGAGTAAGTGTGCTTCCTCTTGGTCTTAGATTCATGTGTAGGATTAGTAGCCAAATCTCACACAATGACTTATGGGTATTCTCTAACAGACTCCCATGGAAATACAATGTTATAGTTGACAAAATAAAATATTTATTTGTATAAGTTTTGAAAGAGAACAAAAGGGTGTCACCAAATCAATGAGATGTAGTGAGAAGAAGAGTAGTTCTCAAAATTGTGAGTCACATCCAAAACATTGTTTGGATATGATCTAAAAACAAACACAGTCAAGTTTTTAAATAAATATACATATAGAATGTTATGATCCACACTTATAACATTTGAATATAAGTAAAATATAATGTATATCAACACAACACAATAGATATTGGTGGGCCAAGAAGCCCAAATATTCAATATATGTATAAATAGAATAATTACCCTTAAGGTAGGGTAATACCATACAATATTCTTTTAGGAAGGAATAAATCCACGATGTCTCTTCGAGGGGAAAAAATATCCTCTTACAATAGAAGACTCAATGATTACTTGATTGATTTATAATGATATTCACCTCATTTATATAGGCCTCTATATAACTAACAATGGATGGTGTCCTTTTAATCCCAATGTAGATCAATCATTATCCAATGCACTAATTCTACAAGTTACTCATTTATCCTAATATATTGGACCCATATAACTAACTAAGGGAGATGTGTGTCATATGTTAGCATCTCCATCAACCCATATACATTAATATATTATATCCTTAGGTACATAACATTTCTTCCTTGACATGTTCCATCCCCAAAACATTATAAGAAACCAAATAATGAGTGTGCTTCAAATTATTGCACACTTGTCTCCAATATCTATCATCTCACCATCCATATGTTATCTTGGTAGGTGATATGTCTCCTACCTTGTTTACAAATTCCATTGTGCTACTCTGATTCCATTCATGATCATAATTGTACTGCCTTGGTGCCATGCATAATTATTATTCATTTAATTACATGTACCATATTCCATTGCATTACTCTAATTCCATTCATGATCATAGTAGTTATTATTCCATGCATAGTCATAGTGATTTCCCCACTGATTCCATGTTCCATAGGCTATTTCGCTACTCTAATTCCATACCTAACCATGGTAGTTCTTATTTCGCTTTCATGCATAGCCATAATGATTATTGCTCTGATTTCCTATATATCCAAAGTGATTGTTGTTATGACACTCTCTCACATGGATACATGATTATTTTATCTCATGATGATGTGGGTGCCTATATACTTTTTCTGATAGTTTGACCGTATCCACCTTTTCTTCTACCTCTTCCACCTTTTCCTTTGGTGGTTCCTTTGTTTCTTGAGTAGATGAAGTGTTCTTTTTTGTTTGTATTTTTTTTCATCTATGTAATCATCTGAATATTCTTCATGCTCTTCATCACCTATTTAAATCTCATCCTCATGTTCTACCTTGGTTGTTATTTATGCATTTATAACTATGATATCCTATAAAGTGACCTGTTTCATATACCAAAACTCCATGAACTTCTTCTGAACATTAATATTGATTGTTCCCAAAGTCTCTAACCATGGATATCCAATAACCATATCCACACCATCTATATCTAAAGCATAAAAATCAGAATGTAAAATTTATTTGTCCATAATGAGCTTCAAATCTTTAAAAATTGGAATATTCTAATCATCTATTTGAGCCTCCTTGATATTATTTGCTTGAATGTGTAGATGTTGATCCACATCCATGTTGATGATATTATACTTGTTGCTAGGGTTTATGGACATAGTGACCTTCTCCTTTTAAATGCATCCAAGAAAATGAAAAATTGACTCTGATTTCTTTGGAGTCAAACTATTTGAACCCTTATCATCCAATCCTTCTTCCTCGTTGATATCCTCTACTTTTCCTTTTGCACCATATGTAGCCTCATCATCATCATCATCATTATACGTTGTTTATTTTTATTTTTCATATGCATTATCTTCTTGGTTATCATCAGTATTTTCTACCTCTTCTATATATTTTTTTTTTAATATCCCATCGATCTACAAAAATTTGTTCCATTACTTCCCATGAAAACTTTCATCTTTTAACTCCCAGTTGAACCCACCAGAGTTATGTCAGACCCCTAAAATTAAATGACAAAGAATTTTGCCATGTTCTCCTATCATAATAATTCTTCTTAAAAAGGATCCACCATTCTTTAACATCAATATCTTCTTCTCCATAAAAACATCTAACTCCATGATCCACAAAAACTAGGGTTAATGAAAAAACCCTAATATTTCAATAACCCATGTGAAATGGATCCAAACAATCTAAAATGTTTATTGTATCTTCCATGTATGAAAATGCAACTTCAGTGAAAATTTTGTGAAAAAAATCCAAAAATTATGACCTATAAAGCGAATCTATGAAAAATCATAAAATCACTTGAAGCGTCTCAAAACATTCTACATTTTTTATTGTATATATCTTGTATGTTGATGCAAATCAGTAAAAATTTCACAAAAAAATCATTATATTTCAATAGATATGATGAAATAATTACAAACCCTAAAATATCAATAACTCCCTCAAAACTAGTCATAAAACCTTGATTTTTTTGTTGACTTCCTTAACATATTTTTCAATTCCAATAAAAAAATTGTGTAAAAATTCTCAACTGATTTCAATAAATTAATGATTCCATAAAATTAGAGTTTTGCCCCACACAAATTGTCTAAATTGAAGCTCTAATACCACTTGTTATGATCCACACTTATAATAGTTGAATATAATTAGAATATAATGTAGATCAACATAACACAATAGATATTGGTGGGCCAAGATGCCTAAATATTCAATATATGCATAGAATAGAATAATCACCCTTAAGGTAGGGCAACACCATACAATACTTCTTTAGGAAGGAATAGCTCCACAATGTCTCTTCGAGGGGACAACCTCCAATATCTTTCTACCAAATAGAAGACTCAACATTTACTTCATTGATTTACAATGATATTCACCCTTTTTATATAGACCTATATATAACTAACAATGGATGGGTGATCTCCTAATCCCAATGTAGGTTGACCATTAGCCAATACACTAATTCCACAAGTTATTCATTTATCTTAATATATTGGACCTGTATAACTAACTAAGGGAGTTGTGTGCCACATGTCGGTATCTCCATCAACTCATATACATTAATATATCATATCCCTAGGTACATAGCATATAACCTTACTCAAATTTTTCCTTGCTTTATCAATTTACTATGTATATGGTATGCTTATTTTGTACTCAACATGTCTGCTCAATTTCATTTATTTATTCTATTGATGTAGTCAAGGATAAGGATCAATTAAATGATGACATTTTTTTTACAACCTTTAACCCCACACACACAAACCAAATTCAAACTAAAGATTAAAGACAACCACTTTATTTATTCTTAATGAGGTTTTACAAAGATCAGAAAACACACTCACTCAATTGTATCTATGGTTACAACACACCAAACCATCCCTAATGGACTTGGTTCAACTTTACTTTCCTTTTTGGTCTCTCAACCAACACCTACACTCTCCTAGAAAGTATTTTCTCACTTCATCCTCCATTTTATCCTTCACTTGAATTTTATGCACTATGAAGTGACTCTTGGAATCCCCTTTGATCTTGATTTTTTTTAAATGAGCACTCAAATGATCCTTGTTTGTTACTTGAATTGTGAAACAATCATGGGTAAAAACATTTCTCAATGTAGAGTATCAATTTTGTACTAATCATGGTAGTTACATAGCCTTTAGATAGATTACATGTTTTTGGAATTACTGTGTACCAAAATTTTTAAATTAGCGTTTCAGATCAACATCCATGGTCCATCCTCAGGAGGAATAATTGTTGAACTAAAAGTCATTTTAAAAAGTTTGGTACATAGTAATTTTAAAAGCATTTAATCTATTTGTTATGGACTATGAAAGCATAAAATATCTCATACATAGTATTTGTTTAATGCATACTTGTGTTAACTAGTGGTTTTCTTATGAGACATATAATTCTATAACTCAATTACTAAAATCATCATTTCTATTTTAGATGAGAGTGACATGTTTTATTGGGTTTGAAATACTACTCCATGCAATAAAATAGGTTTGACGTATTGCTTTATGAAGTAAAATAGATTTGGCATACTGTTCCACATGGTAAAATAGTCTTAATGGGTTAAAATCCTATTTATCCGTTTTTATGTACTTAGGGAAATATTACTATTTGAATAATAAAGAGTCCAAATTATGACATACTACTAATCCCAATAGTGAAGTCTATGTAAGACAAGGATAAGCTTATTTCCAATCCCAAGGCATATAAAAGTGTTGTATAAATTCCCCAATCTCAAGATTTTATTTTTTGATACTTAACTACATTTATAAATCAACTTTCATAGTTATCTTATGAAAGATCATAGAAGTCCAAAAACACAACCCGAGTGTCATACTATGGTTTTTCATTAAAGTCAAGGTATTATTTTATCAAAGATAAAATGTGTATAAATCATCCAATAATGGTTAATTTTGTCTAAATCCAAAGCATAGATTAATTATTCCACAACACGTACTTATTTTGTCTTAATGAGTACCCATATTTATCATATGATTCAATACGATGATTTGGTAGTTGATCAAGAGTATAACATATAACCATCCCTAGAAGAGCATAAACTAGTTGGGTGTTTGAACAAAAAAAAATCTACAATCTAATTAATATGTTTATCATTACAAGTTGACAATAACAAAATAATAATAATTATCCCTTGAACACTTGTCAACTCTTACTTGAATAATCAACCAAGCAAACACTGAGTATCAAGTTAGAGTCACATTTATACAAGATAACTCAAACTTCTCGATTGGGTTTTTATCTATTTATTATCACAAATAAACCAATCGATAGGTGTACTACATTAAATAGTAACATCTTTAAATTATTCCTTAAGAAGAACAAATTTATCTCATTTTCCAAAACTCAATTTTCTTTTTCTCTTTCTTACTATCCTTAGTTGAGTTACAGGATCTAAGAATAGGTCCACCTCTATTTCGTTTATCATTATATTACTCAAAGTTAAGTAAATAGTATGACTATACAATCTCATCTAGATTGATTTTTGTGATAGGTCTTAACATACCTAATTAGATCATTAGACATCTTTAATTGTATATGAATACCAATTTACACATACCTAGCATATGATTATTTAGTTACTAATACCTTATACATACTTATCCAAACCACAACCTCATATTGCATTATTTAAGACATCATAAGTCAAAACCTATATAAGTTCAATAACAAAACTACATAAACATTCTTACTTCATATGAAAAAAATCAAGATATCAGAAAATACGCATCTTCCTAAGCCTAACAATGAACATCAAATGACACATATCTCATCAAATCTCTTGATTTTGAAAACATATTGTAGTTGCCATCCATAGATTCCTTCTGACAAAAGATAGAAGTTTCAGTGGACATTTACAATATCATTTCTTTGCATTGGATTCTTATTCTGAACCCATTTAACAAATATAATGGTGATTACTTCAACATTTTATCAAACCATCCTAAAATTTGTATGGAATTTTCACATTTATATAATATATCATTCCTAAGTATGATAGGTTATAGAAACAATTCCAAGATGCATGAAATAGGCATATCTAATTTGAGGTAGAAAGACATCTTTTACAAGTTTGTTGTAAAATAATATTGAAGCCACATATGAAGAGAGAGGATATTGAGTAAGAAAAAATACTTATCCAAAACCAATCAATTGTTATTCTCTAAGGAGGTTTAATTCCATCATGGCATTAGCCTTATTGGAACAAGGATCATAATAATTTAGTTTTATATATTATTATGTAGACCAAGGCTTTCAAAAGACTTTTCTTTAAAAAAGTGTCATTTTTATCAACATGACATTCCTTCTTAAATAATCATGTCTAGTTTCATCGAGTAGTAATTCTATTTTTGGATAATTATTAACACCTTTCCATCTTGTAGGACAATACAATATCCTCCTCAATTCACCTAGCTTGACAAAGATAGACAAGAAATTAATGTAAGGAACTAAATTGAGATTAATTCCACAATAGTTTATTTCACAGTACAATTCCAATTCCTTGTCAAGGCATTTTTTCCTTTTTCTAGCCATCAATGAAGGTGATTTAAGTAATAACATTGTGCAAATTTATTTTTGAGACATGCCAAACATTATATAATTGGCCAAATACAACTACCTTTATAAAGTTGTGGTTAAATTAAATATCTTCCTCAATTAAATTTATGGCATTTTGTTGAACTTGAAATATTATACATATCTCCTCTCATTATTTTAGGAGAATGAATTTGAAGTGGAAACATTTACTCACTTCATATGTTTTGAGCATATCATATTACTATGAGCATTTTTGTTAATCTGTAAAACAATATCAAACATGTTGTATAGAGTAATATAGTTGCTCAAATTTTAAGTTTCCATGGTGTATTGTTTTAACTCACCTCAAAATCCCCTAGGATTCAATGTATGATATGTTTAAAGGGTGAAATCCAATTATTTATAACAACATTGGCTTCTCCATCTTCCCATGAACTGAAATAAACAAGCCTTCCATATCTATTTCTTGTATTGATTAAGAGAGTCTCCCTATATCTTTTGTTTGATCACTAAATACTATCACACTTGGAAATTCAAATTCCACTTATTCACTAACCTCATTTTACTTTTCACCCTTGCATTCCTCCTCATAATTAATATGTTGTACACTTATTTTTCCTTTTATAGTAGAGAATGTTTACCATCACACATGATAAGATGGCTCTTATGCTCATCCTTGTATTCATTCCCCTTAAAATTAATTAAAGTGTAAATCTTCCCATCCTTATTAACATTCATTATGTTAACTATTACATCATAAAACATATCATTATTATATTTTTATGGCCTTTCCAAAAAAACATGGCATGCATCCATAGGCAAAACATCACACATGATCTTATCTTGGTACCTATCGATTTTCATATAAGCTTCACAACAATCCCTTACAATGAAATCACGACCCTCCAATAACCAAGAGACCTTATGTGTCTTTGGGTGTGGAAAATATATATATATATATATATATATATATATATATATATATATATATATATATATATAAAATTCAGCTTGCATACGATTTCAATGGACACTAAATTAGTCAAACTTCCTGAGAGTATCCCTTCCCTTACATGAAGGTATTAGATACAGACAATCGCTAAGTAATGATAATCCTAGGAAGTAGAAATAGTGTATCATACCACTCCACACATTAAAATAAATTAGCATACTATTCCATGTAGTAAAATGGCTTAGCATACTACTCCATGTAGTAAAATAATTTAGCATAGTACTCCACATAGTAAAATAGGTTTGACATACTTATCCATGCAAGAAAATAGGTTTGAAAATACTAAACCCCATAGACAAATAGGTTTGACATACTAATCCATGCAGTAAAATAGGTTTGACATACTAGTTCATGAAATAAAATAGTCTCATAGGCTTAAAATCCCATTTATTCATTTTTATGTAGTGACGAAAATATTACTATTTGAATAATAATGAATATAAATTATGACCTACCATCAATTCTAATAGCGAGGTTTATGTAATACAAGCATAAGCGTATTGCCAATCCCAAGGCTATAAAATCCCTATATAGATTACCCAATCTCAAAAGTATTATCTCATGATACTTAACTACATTTATAAATCAACTTCCAATTCAAATCTTATAAAGGATCATAAAGGTCCAAACACAACCACCCGAGTGTCATACTATGGTTTTTCATTAAAGGCAAGGTGTTATTTTCTCAAAGATAAAATTCATATAAATTAGTCAATAATGGATAATTTTGTCCAAATCAAAATCATAGATTAAATGTTCCACAACATATACTACTTTTGTCTTAATGAGTACCCATATTTATCATAGGGTTCAATGCCATGATTTGGTAGTTCATCAAGAGTATAACATATAACCATCCCTAGAAGAACATAAACTAGTTGGGTGTTTGAATGAAATAAAATACACAATCTAATTAATATGTTTATCGTTACAAGTGGAGAATAACAAAAAAGAACAATTGTCCTTTGAACACTTGTTGACTCTTACTTGAACAATCAACCAAGCAAACACTGAGTATTAGTTTATAGTCATATTTATACAAGATAACTCAAGCTTCCTAGTTGGATCTTTATCTATTTCTTCTCATAGATAAACTAATTGATAGGTGTACTACATTAATTAATAACATCTTTAAACTATTCCTCAATAAGAACAAATTTATCTCATTTTTCAAAACTCAAATTTATTTTTCTCTTTCTTACTATCCTTAATTGAGTAGAAAGATCTTAGAATGGGTCTACCTCTATTTCATTTATCATCATATCACTCAAAGATAAGTAAATATTATGACTTTACAATCTCATCCATTTTGATTTTCACAACAAGTCTTAGCATACCTAATTGGATCATTAGGTATCTATAATAGTATAAAGTCATCATAATTCTAGACCTTATTATTAGATTCTAACCAACGTATATAATTTTAATAATAGAACTACATAAGCATTGTTGTTTCATATGAAAAAATTCAAGAGATCAGAAAATAGGCATCTTCCTAAGCATAACAGTCGACATTAAATGAAATATATCTCATCAAATATCTTGATTAGGAAAACACATGGTAACTACCATCCATAGATGCCTTTTGATAAAAGATAAAAGTTTTAGTGGATAGTTACAATATCATTTCTTTGAATTAGCTTCTTTTTCTAAACCAATCAAGGTAAATTTTTGTGGCCCATATATAAATTAACTTGGGTTCTTTTGGCGAATCTCTAAGTATGTGTTTTGAAAGTCTAGCAAAAGTTAATAGATAGTGTTTATTGGAGAAGATGAATGGATAGGTGAATCATAATGGGGTGCATAATCTAGATAGGTGTGCGACTATACATAAAACCTACAAATGGACTATGCATTATTTTTTTGTGGATCACACATCTTCGTCACCAAACAATAAAGTTGATGGCAAATTATAGCAATGCTATCAAATGACAGCGATGCTACCATAAAACAACAATGTTGTCAAACAACAGTAATGCTAGTGTTTGACAATAATACTACCAAATAACACAGTGCTATTAAACAGTAACAATGTTGTCATTTGATAATAATGTTGTCGAATGACAAAAATGTTATTGCTTTGCAGTAATGTTGTCGTTTGACATCATTGATGTTGAATGATAGAGATTGTTGTTAAATGATAGCATTAATGTCATTTGATAATGTTTCCACTATTTGTCAATAGTACTATCGAGAAATAGCATTTCTCTCGTTTGATAGCATTGCTATCATTTAATATCATTACTATCATTTAACAGCTTTGGCATCACTTGGTACCATGCTATCATTTGGCACCATCACCCGACACTTCTTTCATCCCTTTCCTATTACTAAAAGTTTCCATTATGAGTATATTAGTAGGACTTTGTTTACATATAATGGAAAATAAGCTCATATTGAATTTTTAACAGAGTGGCAAACTATATTTATATGTATGAAATTTATTTTAAATAATAGGTGAACCAACTTGTAAAACTAACTTACACCCAGATAATTTAGGCGAATCCACATTTTTCACCAACCCCTAAAATAACCAAATGCCAGTTTTTAAAATTGAAATCTTCATGAATTAACAAAGAATAACCACTAAAATTTATCTTGGACCCAAATTCACAATTATAGTGGTGACTATTTCAACATTTTATCAAACCATCCTAAAATTTGTAAGAATTTTTTTCCTATATATAATATAAGTATGATATGAGGATTTAGGGTTATAGAAGTAATTCAAAGATACATAAAATAAGCATATCTGACTTGAGGTAGAAGGCATTTTTTATAAATTTGTTGTAAAGGAATATTGAAGCCACATAAGAAGAGAGAGGAAACTTAGTAAGAAAAAACACTTATACAAAATCAACCGTTATGCTCTAAGGAGGCCTACTTTTGTCATGACATAAGCCTCATTGGAATAAGGATCATAATATTTTAGTTTTATATATATTACCATGGACCGAGGTTTCCAAAAGACTTTTCTTTAAAAAAATGTCCTTTTATCAATATGGCATTCCTTCTTAAATAATCATGTCTAGTTTTCTCAAGTAGTAATTCTATTTTTGGATAATTATTAGCACCTTTCCATCTTACGAGATAATACAAAATTTCCTCAATCCACCCAACTTGACAAAGATAGATGTGAAATTAATGTAAATAACTAATTGAGATTAATTCCACAATATTTTATTTCATGGTACAATTCCAATGCCTAGTCAAGGCATTTTATTTTTCGTATCCATCAATGAAGGTGATTTAAGTAACAACATTGTGCAAATTCATTTTTGAGACATACCAAACATTATATCGTTGTCCAAATATAAATACCTTTAGAAATTTGTGGTTAAATTAAATATCTTCCTCAATTGAATTTATGCATTTCCTTAAAATTGAAATATTATACATATCTCCTCTCATTATTTTAGGAGAATGAATTTAAAGTGGGAATATTTACTCACTTCATCCATTTTGAGCATATCATATTACTAAGAGTTTATTGTCATGTTTTTCTAATTTGTAAAACAATATCAAATGTGTTGTACAGACTAATATAGGTACTCAAATGTTATGATTCCATGGTGTATTATTTTAAACCACCTGGAAAACCCCTCAGATTCAATGTTTAAAGGGATAAATCCAATTATTTATAAAGATGTAGATCACTTTTGATGAGCTTTCCTTCGAGATAGAGACTAAGAAAGTTAATATTGGTTTGTTTAGTGTTGTAGTTTAAAACAAACTCTTAAGATATCCAAAAATGCAACCCATGTGGCTTTGACTTTCCTCTAGGCCACCCCATGTGGCTTTAAATGTAGTTTCCCTTTTTTCAAAATCTTGGACAGATATTGATCAAGGAAATAAGTAGGTTTTTTTATCTTGTGGTATACGCAGATTGAATAACAATCATGTTTTCAATGCTTCATTAAATCATATTTGATGTCACGAATATGGATTCCCATGCTATGCTATGCCATTTACCTCCCTTTCCTAGTGTTAATTAAGTTAAGATAATTTATTTTATTTCCACAAAATTTCATTATCATTTAAAACCTCCAATTAATTCTAAGTCCTTTTTCACATTATACTATTAAAACTTTATTATGACATAGATTCGTAAATCATAATGCTAACTGGCCACAATCAAACCATAATATGTGGTATCTATTATTTCACTTATGCAAACTTCCATTGGTATTTACTTAAGAGATGTCATGATAAAGACAATTCAAAAATGTGACTGCAATGGATTCTATTTATGGCAGGGTCAAAAGTCGCATGCCATTAAAGGTCATTGTTGTTTAATTTTGATGGCCCATTGGGTTACCAACCCATTAATCTACAACATATGGATTATCTAGTCATAAAATGTGATGAGGCATGTTGAGGAGACTAGTTTACCAAAAACATAAACTTGAGAAGGCTACTTGAATTCCTTGAATAATACATATATAATCACAGTTTAAAATAAAAGACAGCCAATGTTAATAAAACCCAAAGAATCATCAAACCAGATGATCAACAATTACAACAAGACATGAAGGGTATAGGTCTTTATTTGTCATGATTGCATCTCTCTCTATGATATTCTCTCGCTGCTTCCCATAGTTTTTATCTAGTTTATCCTCTCCAATGATGTTCTCCCTTGCACTAGGGGTTATAACTATCACAAACAAGTGAAAAACTTGAAGTTATCTAGGTCATGATATCAAAATCACATGATAGTAAAAACATGATGATATCAATTATTTCAAATAATTTTATAACATCTATAAGCATAGAAACATAATAAAAATAGATATTTGAATCATACAAAATAAATCAATCCCTCATTACACATATACCAATCATTGTTAATTATGTTTTGTAACACATAATTTATGGCATGTGCCTTCAATCCTGACATGAAAAATAATGGGGATGCTACAATGAAGAATTGTTTAACCCTTTTTGTAAGTAAGGGTTGGAGAGAATAGTTTATAAAATAGAAAGATAAATTAATATAAGTAAGTTGTCCAATTGAATAATTCAATTTAAAATATTCTATTTTAGTGTTGAATTATGATATAGAAAGTCCTTAGTGCTTGCTTAAGCTTATAGAGTGATTTGTTGAGCCTATACACCTTGTTTTCTTGTCCTAGAATTTCATATCCATGTGGTTGATCAACATAAATTTTTTCTTTGAGTAATCCATTCATGGAGGTGGATTTCACATCCATGTGACATACCTTCCACTTGCGCTTGGTAGTTATTGCTAAGACAACTTGCACGATTTTTATTCTTGTAACAGGAGGATAAGTCTCATCATAGTCTCTACTAGGTTTTTATTTGTATCCCTTGACAACCAATCTTGCTTTGTATCTGTCAATTTTTCCTTATATAGTTCTCTTGTCCTTGTAGACCCACTTAACTCCTATCACTTGTTTACCCGTTGGGTAAAATAGATAACTCCCATGATTTGTTTCTTTCTATTGCATCTATCTCCTCATTCATGGCCTTACACCATTTATCTTCTTTCCTTGCTTCTTAAAAACATGAAAGTTCATCTTGAGAAAATAAAGCAAAATTTAAATTTTCATTAAGATCATCATACCTTGAATCACCATAGATCTCCCTCAAGTTCCTCATCTTTCTAGGCATAAGGAAGGCAAGAGTTGGATCTGAACTGGTACTAGAGTTGCTTGACTAAGGAGTATATTGTGATGTTGATGTAGATGGAAATTCATAATGTTGATATATGATTGGTTCATCTTTATTGTCTTCAGTTCCATCTTCTATGAGTATCATTTCTGATATACCCAAGGCAATATCAATAGTCCCATCCCATGAAACATTCTCAATGAATTAGACATCCCTGTTAATCACAACCTTCTTTGTAATAGGGTTAAACAATATATATGCTTTATCATCTTCACAATATCCAATGAAGATACACATTTCTCCTTTATCATCAAATTTCAACCTCTTTTCCTTTGGCACATGCACATATACCACACACCTGAATATTCTTAGGTGCTCAAAACTATACTTTCTATTTGCCCATGCTTCTTGTGGAGTCATGTTTCAAATAGCCTTTGTGGGACACCTATTTAACAAATACATGGTTGTTACTACAACTTCACCCTAATATTATTTTGAAAGTCCTTGGATTTCAATATGCTTATAGCCATCTCTTGGATGGTCTCATTCTTTATTTCTACTATTCCATCTTGTTATGGAGTATATATAGTTGTGAACTATTTTTCAATGTCTTCACTCTTGCAAAAATTAATAAATTCCTTAGAAACATACTTTCCCCCTCTATTTGATCTCAGGTCTTTGATGAAATGTCCACTCTATTTCTCAACCAATGCCTTAAACCACTTAAATTTCTTAAAAGTCTCAGACTCAATGTTTAAGAAATAAATCCAATTCTTCCTTTTGTAATCATATACAAAGGTTAATAAATATGAATTCTTAGAGTGACTGAGAGTTTTCGTTGGGCCACACAAATCTGAGTGTACCAACTCCAAAGGTGTTTTTTCCCTCCTATACATCCTTGATTGGAAGGGCTACCTATGTTTTTTTCCTAGAATGCATGCCTCACATTTTCTTTTAGGTTCTACTGTTATTGGTATACCTATAACCATATTCTTCTTAAATAAAGGATTTAATCCATAAAAAATTAAATGTCCATACCTCAAATGCTAGAGTTTGGATGTGTCTTTGATGACTATCTTAAAGGTTGCTTGTTGTAGTAATTTTGTAATCTTAAGAGGATCAATTTGCATCTTGAGAGGAAACATGTGGTTTTTTGTCATTTGAATTGTAGATATAATGTTTTTGATTCCTTCCTTATCAAATATTGTGGACTCTCCATTCTCCATTAGGACTCTATATCTTTTTTTCACCAACTATATAATACTCAATAGATTATGTTTTAGATTTGGAGCATAGTAGATGTCTTGGATTGCTCTCCTTTCATCTTGTTTGGTGTAGATAATGATAGTCCCTATACCAACAACAGGAACTTGTTATTGTTCCCCATCTTAATCTCTGGGTTAATATTCTTATCAATGGAGGAAAATAAGTTCTCATTACCACTCATGTGATTACTACATGCACTGTCCAAATACCATACCTGAGCACTACTCTGCTCAGCAATATTGCATACAATTAATATGTTTGGCAAATTTTCATGTTCACTTACATTCTCAGTGACTACATTTTCACTTTTCCTTGATTGGTTATGTTGCCTCTTTCTACATTCACTAGAAAAATGACCATACTTATGACAATAATAGCACTGAACATTACTTTTATCATACCTTTGATTTGAAGTAATGCTCTTATTGTCTTGGAATCTAATTGTGAACGGCTTGCTTCTTCTTGACTATTTGATCTTGATCTAACATAGTATCTTTTTCCCCTTCCTCTACCTTTGAAACTTTTGCCTCTAGTTTCTCTTCCTCTCCCCCTACCTCTAAAATTGACCTAAACCTTGAAGGCTTTCTCTAGGGAAGAAGGTCTAGATTGCTCATGGGCTTATAAAGAACCCATCAACTCATCCACGGTCATCCTTGAGAGGTATTTAGCCTCCTCAATATCTATAAAAATTGTATCATATCAAATGGGAAAACTCCTAAGGATGCTTTCAACAATCCTTTTGTCTTTTATAGTTTCACCATTAATTATTAACAAATTGGTTAAACTAGAGACATGCAATACTAAGCATACAATCAATCGTGCAAATGCAAATGGCCACTACCCATGTCAAACACATCAAATAAGTCATCTAACATACAATTATAGACATCAAAAATCAATCTGGGAGTTTCTATCTCTACTACCCATAATTTGTATCTAGTTCCTCCTCTCCAATGATGTTCTCCCTCATACCAAGCATTGTACTTGTATCACATACAAGTGAACAGATGGTAGTAATATAGGTCATAATATCAAAATCACAAGATAGTAAAAGCATAATACTAAAAGGCATGCCCCATAATTGTATAACATCTATCAACATAGAAACATGATAACAATGTTGAACCAAATCATATAAAGTAAATCAATCCATGATTGAATAAAAGCTAAAAATTATTAACTATACCTTGCAGTGGTAATCACTAACAAGTGCCTTAAATCATGGCATGGGAGAACAATATGTTACATGTAATAGATGAAGCATGAATAAATGAAAAAACACAAGAAGACTTATTTGTTTTATGTATGTAGGTTAATTGTGTTTGATGAGACCCTGCTAAAATATTACATCAAATTGAATTATGAGCATGTAACAAAAATTATGTTTGTCATTGATCAAGGTCAAAACTAACTATAAGGGGATAATATCGACTACCACTATTTTCTTCTACTATTTGATTTTATCTTCTACTAAAAATCAAGGAAATTAGGGTACAATCACCTACACCTTATTTAAACATGTCTCTGTGTGAAAATTTGGCCTTTGGATGACCTACAAATGACTTCTTTAAAGTTTAAACACAAATAGGTATTTTAATAGCTAAAAACTTAAAAATAAAATGAGGAATATGTAATGGGTTGTGCCAGCCCCAATTACCCTTGTGATGATTGATCACCACCTACTTATCCAATACTTTAAAGAGGTAAATCAAGACCACGTAGTTCTCTCACTTAGAGTGCTTAGTGAAATTGTGTTCTTTTTGATACATGTATGCATCTAAATATGGCTTGAATAATTGATAATATTTTTATTTAACTTAAATTTAATATGTTCTTGACTTGGCTAAAGGCTACTTCAAATGACCTAGATGTGTCTTTATAATAATAAAAATGGGGAAAACCTCATGTTACTTATAATTAAAATATGGACCAACCTGTAAGGGAGGGTCTCAAGTTAGAAAATAGTCACTACTAGGGTGAAGGATAGGATCAACCCATATGGGTCAAGATCGACTACCATTAATGACCCGTATTAGTTGATTTTATCCTGAAAGATGATATTTGAAATTAAATATTTGGGATGTCTATATAGGTTATTAGAGAGGTTTTTAGTGATTGAGAACATTTCTATAGGCTTAAGATAGAAAATTAAAAAGGGATAGGTCTGTATATGTACTTAAGCTAGAGCAAGGTGATAAATTAAGTCCACATTAAATGGTCAAGTCAATTAGAGTATAACTAGGTCAAAACTAACATTATCAAGTTTTCATGATCTAATTTGAGTGACTACATTTGACCCTCATTTATTCTATAAATGAAATTATTAGATTAAAATGAAATATATAGTTGAGTGTGTATAACACACTTTGCCTTTGAGCAGATACTTCAATCGTGCAGTGAACTTTAACATAAAAAAACCCTACAAAAGGTCAAGTAGTTATTTTGTTCATTTGAAATTTGAAAAAGCTTGAACTTTGAAAATTGAAAAATTAAAAAGAGAGAAATATATGAATACACTTGTACATGTGAACCCAATGTTACTTTTGTAACTTTACATAAAGATGATGCTTCCTAAAAGCATTTAGGAACTATTGATTCCTATGAAGCACTTGGAAATATTGGTTCCTTAGTTAAACTAAAGGTGAATTTAGGGTGAGCAAGCCCCAATTTGGATCGAACATGAATATAAAAT
This sequence comes from Torreya grandis, assembly GCA_037957365.1. Lineage (NCBI taxonomy): Eukaryota > Viridiplantae > Streptophyta > Pinopsida > Cupressales > Taxaceae > Torreya > Torreya grandis. The sequence continues at coordinate 291,217 of JARHVA010000900.1, forward strand.
ATAACCCATTGAGGTATGTAGAAAATCAATTTTGATTTTTGACATCAATAAGGAAATAGGCTGAAATCCATAATGGATTAGTAGGTTATAGTGATATAGGGTACTAAATCTCCAAGTTATGCATTATGCACTTTAACCAAATCAATTAATGTAGATGGCATATAGAGTCAAGTGTCACTTTGTTCCTTAGTTATTATATGCATAATCAAACAAATAGAGAACATCCATACTTCTACCATGACTCTGGATATAAAATGGCATGAATCTATATCATGCCTCTGTGGGATAAATGTAAAATCTATAATTGTATGCAAATGTAAATTTATAATTTTTGTTTTAAACTTGTGCATGAATCTATATCATGCACTCAAAATCTATGAATTTGTACTTTTATTCCTATAATGTGAATGCATATGCATGGCATATACCCCCATAATTTATATTAATGATTGAGTTTTTGAATATTTTATTATTATTTAAAACTATATTTTGTACCCAAAATTGATTTTTACTCATATAGGCTTCTCTCATGTAGGAAAAGCCCACTAAAATTCCCCCATTTTGAGGTGAGCTAATGCATCTTAAAAATCACTCATATCAAAATAAAAATTAATTGTATCATGTGCATTGAGATGTAATCATTAAATAATGTAGCATATTTAAAAATGTATATCATCATAGTAAGATATGTATCATTCAAAGTATGTATGTAACATATAAGGCAAAACCTTAAGTGTCAAATCTACTTAAATGTGTCCATGAATCTCATAATAATATTTATAATAGGAGAAATGTAAGTAGTAGTTAGTTCATGATGTGGATAATGGCACTTAACAAACTCAACAATCATACAAACACAACAAACACAATCTCAAATAAAAAGACCAATGGATGCATACAAAGGACATGTTTAAATGTCTCATGAGCAAATATTACACACACAAGGCCAAGGGTTACATGTAAATGACATTAATAATGTACCAAATAAGGGACATGTTTAAATGTCACATAAAACATAGGGCCAAGAGATACAAGCATTGGACATGTTCAAATGTCTCACATACCAAACAAATATCTCATGGATATTTTCAATCAATTTTACACACAAAGGTCAAGGGCCATATGTAATAGAAAACCAAAGTATAGTATGCCATATACAAGTAATATCATCAATAAATCATATTACTATCAAGATAATCTACACTAAATATGTGTAATGTGATCATATCCTAGTAAATGACATATCTATGTACACAATGTAAGATAGAAATGTTAGCAAGACATTTGTAAAAATTACATAGCTCAATAGTATAGGAGTCATATAATAGTAACACTTATAAATATTGTAAGATGTCCATAAGATGCCTCCAATTTAACATGGCCACTAGGTAGAGGCAAGTCTAACATCTTAGTTTGTGTGAACTTATATGTCCTACATAACACTCATAAATACCAATGAAATGCATGTGTGATCTAAAAATATTATGCTATCTACCAATCATGAAATAAATAACATATGTCAATCACATAAAATATATGTCTAATCATGTTCATGTCATGATTTTAGATTTTTAGAATATTTTGACTGTTATTTGCATTTTTGAAATGTTTGAATTTTTTATACTTTTTTTAATTTTGCAACAAGAATAATAGAGACTAGACAAAACCATGGGTTTGAAAGTAGAATAAATGGGAGGGATATGAACAATATACAACATGTGTCAAAGTAAAGTAGGCACTAAATATGATGGCATGACCATGTCTGAGCAAGATTTTCCCACTATATATGTGAATGTAAGAAAAAACTTTGTGGGAGATGGAAAATATATATGAAAGAGTGATCGTACATCCTTGTCTCATCAAATGTACACTTGTTAAATTATGTAATTCACATGTATGCACAATATAACATAAAAAATAAATACTTTTGATGATTAAGTATTGTTATGTATACCAGTATTGAGTGTAATCGAAAAGAATTGGATGTCTTAAGGCTTTGTTTGCTCAAATTTTGATTTAGTTGTGTAAATTTTATACAGAACATAATCAACTAGATCAAGAAAGTATAAACAGTCGATCTTGTGTTACTAGTTGATATTGTCTATCACGTAAAAATCTAGTTTTCTCTATTCAGACTATGAAAAAAAAAGATAAATTACAAATGATGCAGTATAGAACATGGCGTTGGACTATTTAGATCTTGAAAGTGGAAAAAAAAACCAAAAGGCCAAAAAATATGAATATCCAAGGGCTAGAAGACTGATCAAATCAATCACGTGTAATAATTATAATAATGGCATGATGAAGCAAAAAAGAATATATGTATAATCAATTTTTACATTTTTTAATTATTTTAATGTTTTTAAATTTTTAAGAATTTTTGAAATTGCAAAGTGCTAACCAATGATCCCATAAATATGATTCATAATAAAAATCTATAATAAGTTGTGGAATGATCACATTTTATAGACACAGGTTATATGTGCATGACTCAAAATCATAAAATGCATCAGATTCCATAATAAAACTATCTATATCACTACTTGTTTAATCTCATGTGGAAGGAGTGGCTCTAGGAAATGTAAATATTATTCCAAATGTTGTGTTATTTTTAGAACATTTTGATTAATATGTATCACAAATTTTTAAAATATTACATGTGATGGTGCTTTTTGTGAGCATGATGCCTTTTTCGATATGCTTAATTTTACATCAGTTATTTTTAGACTTTTGCATTTTTTTCAAAATTGGTTATATAGAAAGCTTTTGCATAGGCACAAAAATTATAAATGTGATTTGTTATATAATATATGTATCAAAGAACTATGTTGGTGGATGGAGTGGAGAAGGTACCATAGATTGTATTAGGTACTCATATTTGATTCTTGTAACTATGACCACTTGATTGCAATTAATGTACTTTAGGCATCTATGTACTATTAAAAGTAAAATACAGAATTTTTTTAACCAAAAGCATCCTAATATCATATCAAAGACCCCATTCTATGGTAAAACTATTAAAAAAAAAGTGGATAATATACTAGAACCCACGTAAAGAGGTAAAGAGTGAATCCCAAAGTATTTTTTTTCCACTGAATGTCTTAACACTTTTAGATGTTGCTTGTATATCATGTTGTGTGTAATCTAATTAATGGATTAATGTCAATGTACATGCACTATAACTTGATCCATTATCAACTATTACAATGATAAATATATGCTCGTATACATAAGACATAAAAATCTGAATCATCGTCCATTATCTCACTATCATCGAAGGTGATCATCGGATCACATTGTGAGGTTTGAATAATTGTACCAATAATTCCATGTAATGGATGATTGAATAGGACTCAATATGTGGGTATGCATTATAGGTATGACACACTGTTGAATTATAATTATTTCTCTAATGATTTAGAAATGATTTACTAAAAATATTCAATTTAACATTTTCATTTTGTTGAAGCTTAGTTTCCTTTGTAGGAGTGCCTAGCTCAATGACATTGTTATTGATAATATATTGAATAAGGTGTTTGGTCTTGAAACAACCATTATTATGTGACTTTTGCATCCATGGTAATCACAATATGCATTGTTCTCAAATGATTTACTTTGAGGTCTACTCATGTCAACCTCTAGTGGTGGAGGTAGAGTAATAACATTGCACTCAAGTAACTTTTGTAACAATTTATGAGGTGATTGTGGTAATATATTAAAAAAAATCTTGGTTGATCTGATAAAATAATCTTGTTTGAAGGTTGAGAAATAGCATTAATTGTAATCTTTATATCATCTTTAGTATCTATTGGTTTAGCTTTGTGAGATAGTTTGATTTTAAATTTTATTGTGGAAGTTGAAGTAGATGAAAATGCATATTTGAGCTTCTTCAAATCAATCATTTTGATTTCTCTTTCTCTTCGTGTATGACAAAGTTCTTCAAATGAGTTGAATTTCTTGAAATTAATTAATTCATGCAAAGGTGCAAGTAAACTTTTTTTGAATATATATCATATTTCATTATCTACCAAGGTTAGTCATTTTCTCAAGCATGATCTTATAACGAAAATCATATTCATTGATAGGCTCATTAGTTCCTTGCTTAAGTTTAACAATTCACGCATAAGATAGTTTTTCATCAGTGTTGATAGAAAATGCTTGAGAAATTGATCTACTAGTGGATTGAATGTTTTAACTGATTGAATAAGTAGATCATAAAACCAATACAAGGCATAATATTTTAAGCTTCATGAAAACAAATTGGTTATAAATTTGTCATTGAATGCATAATCTAAACATTATGTATGAAAAGATCAAATATGGTGTTATGGATCAACTTTACCTTCATATAATATAAGTTTAGGAGCTACAAATATTGTAGGTAAAGTATATGATGCAATATTAGGTGCTAAGCTATTATGAAGCAAGGCTTGGTAATCCATTGATTGACTAATGTTTGGTATACCTTGCTCTAATTACAACACCTTAGCATGCAAAACTAAAATAGTTTGCATGAGGGATTGTGCAGAAGGTAAGGTAAGTGATGGAGTATGCATAGATATCAAAGGTCTCGTATGATTTATTTGGTTAAGCATAGGCATAAATATCTATTGGAAGCATTTTGTTTCCCACAAACCCAAAGGTGTAGATATGATAACAATATCAATAGTATAATTAGCAACACCTATCATAGGATTCTTGTTGTGTATTGAAAGTATAATTTTTTTATTTATGTGCACTTTTATAAGCTAAAAGGACTTAAATTAATTTGGTTACATATTTTTTAATTCGATGAAGTCTTCAAAATGTTGATAAACATTAGACTTGTGCATGATCAACTCTATTAAAGTCATCATAATGAATTCTATCAAATCCTTCATAATTATCTTGTATATTATGATCATCTTGATTTGCTTATTTGTTGTGATTAGCTTCTTGAAAATATTCATGAGCAAATTGTTCATCAAAAGAAGAGTAACCATTGTTTTCATTAGACAAGTTTATTTTACCATTGATTAAAGGGTTTTGAATGTGCTCGATATGGGCCCCACTTAACCTAACACTATGCCTTAAAGGAATAAGGGAGGTAGTTTTTTAGATGTCATAAAAAATAAAATGGAAAATATATTGTAAACAATAACTAAAAATGGAATGTTAGCACAAGAACAAGGAAAAAAATTGTGTATGGAGATTAGTAAATTCTATTGAAATCCAAGGTCAAAAGAAGTGCTTTCAATGTGAGATATCAAATCTGAGGTCAAAATAAAGTGCTTTCAATGTCAGCTATTAAATATGAGATTGAAAGAAAATTATTTTAGTGTCAGATATTAGATCCAAGGTCAAAAGAATTTTATTTTAGTGTTAGAGGTTCAATAATTTATCTAAATGCTAAGGCAAAAATTTAACAATGCTCAAATAAAATGTGCGGGTTCACCAATATGTTTGATCAGAATTTGAAATTAATTGATATATTAACTTTAATTTAGATAAAATGAATAGAAATATAGCCAATGTTTTAAAATGCTTTGTAACTAGTAGAATGAAAGAAACGTGTTGTAATAGAAGAAGCATGAATGAATGAAATAAATTAGTTATGAAAAATATAAGAACATTTATTTATTTTCTACTTGTAGATTGACTATGTTTGACTGAGAACCAACTGAAATATTAGATCGGACTAAATTATGTGGGCACAATGGAAACTATAATTGTCATTGATCAGGTTCAAAACCTACTAGAAGGGGACATGATCGGCTACTAGTACTATCTTCTACTAGTTGATTATGTCATCTCCTTAAAATTAGGAAAATTAGGGCACAGTTGTTTGCACCTACCAAAAACATGACTATGTGCATAAATTTGGCCTTTGAATGTACATGGATGACCTACAAATGACTTATTCAAAGTTAAAATCCTAATAGAGCTTGAAATATCTTAACACTCGTAAATAAAAATGAGAGATTGTAATGGGTTGAGCTAACTCCAATAATCCTCGTGATGACTTATCGTTGCCTACACATCCAATACTCTGAAGAGGGAAATCAAGCCCACGTAGTTATCTTCTTTAGAGTGTTCAGTGAAATCATGACCATTTTCCTATATTTATACATCTAGAGATGGATTTAATACTTGATAATATTTTGCTTTGACTTGGATTGAATAATCTCTTGACTTGGTTAAAGGATACTTCAAATAAATAGAATCAGATTTGAGAGGAATAGAGAAGCTTTGTTTAGTGTGAAATAATATAAGTAAGCCTTAATAGTGAAATTTTCAAGTGATAGAATAAGTGACTTAGATGTGCCTTTATAAACAATACACAATAAGAAAGCCTCACACAACCTATCTTAAAAATATGGACCAACATGTAAGGGAGGGCATAAATTTGAAAAATAGTTGTTACTAGGTTGAAGGAAAAGATTGAACCATAGGGGTCAAGACCAATTGCCATCAATGACCTATACTGGTTGATTTTATCCTGAAGGATAACATTTGAAACTAAATATCTGGGATATCTATACAAATGTTTAGAAAGGTTTTTATCAATTAAGAACAGTTTTGTAGGCTAAGATAGCAACTTAGAAAGGGATAGGTCCATATAAGTATTTAGGATAGAGTGAGTTGGTGAAATGGATCCAAATTAAATACTAAAGTCAATTAGAGTATTTGTGAACCAAAATTGACATTATCAAGCATTTATGATCAAATTTGAGTGGCTACACATTCATATGGTGTTGCACATTTAGCATAGTTGGCAGTGACACAAGATCCTGAGGCTTATCATGAAGCATCTAAGCATCTTGAATGGTACGTAGTTATGGCAAAAGAACTTATGTAATGAGATGAAGAATAAAATATGGGACTTGGTTCCACTTCCAAAAGGAATAAAACTAGTGAGGTGCAAGTGGGTGTATTGCATTAAATATGTAGCAGATGGGTCTATTTACATATGCAAAGTCTAACTTATACCAAAAGGTTTTTCACAAGGTGAAGGGGTTGATTAACATGAAACCTTTGCTCTAGTTTTCAAGATGAATTCAATTAGGCTAGTACTCTCCTTGTCTCCAAGACATTGATGGGAAGTCCATTGAATGGACATCATGTTTGATTGAATGGAGACTTGTAGGAATAAATTTGCTTGTCCCAACCTCCCAAACTAGTAAATATTGAGAACTCTAACCCTGTGTGTAGATTGAAAAATTATTTTTACAGTTTGAAACAAGATTCTTGAGCTTGGTCTGAAAATATTGACATGTTCTTAATCAACTTTGGCTTTATACAGAGTCCCTTCAACTCCACAGTCTACACCAAGAAAGTAAATGGGAAAATATTGATTTTCGTCCTCTATGTTGACAACCTAATCATCACAGGGAGTTTCACCAAGAAAATTCATGATTTGAAAGCTCGGATAATGAAGTCTATTGAGATGACTGACTTATGCTTGTTACATTTTTTCATTGGTCTTTATATTTTATAGTCTAAGAAAAGAATATTTTTTAATGAATCTAATTATGCTTAAGATATATTCGACCACCTCAACATGAAATATTACAAGTCCACACCAACTCCCTATCAATTTAGAGTCAAGCTTTCCACCAAATTTTCTTCTCCTTCGGTTAATGGTACACTCTTTAGGAAATTGGTGGGAAGTCTTTTTTACTGAACTCATACTCATCTAGTCTTTCATTATCTGTGAATTTGGTATCACATGACTATGAAGACCCCCATGAAATCCATTAACAAGCTACAAAACACATTATAAGGTATCTTCACAGTACTAATAACTAATGGATTGAGTAAAAATTAGATGGAAAATCCTTGATTTCTAGTTAAATGAATACAACAGTTATTGGCTATAGAAATAGTGACTGAGTAGGAGATCCAAATAATCGCAAGTCAACTGCATGATACATCTATCATCTTGGGGTAGGTCCCATGACTTGATCTTTGATAATAACCTCGTACTCACTCTCACACAATAACAATCTCAACTGCATATATTGAACTAAAAACATTGATTACATGCACAATTCCTTTTATGGAAGGAATAACTTTGTATCATGGGCCTCTTTGAAGGGGCAACCTCCTATTAGAGAATGATCTAATTACATATGACTTCTTGGATACCTAAAATGAACCTCTACCCCATTATTTATACTAATTCTCATCTACACAATTCCTTATTGTTGCATCTTGATTCCTCGCTAAGCTAATTATTTGACTATTTATAGATGGATATGGTAGATACACATAATATTAACTATATTTTCTGATTAAGCTTGAGATTATGTTATTTTGAGATATTAGTATGTTTCTTAATTAGACAATGATTCATGATTGCTTAGCATGAGCTGGTATATGTATATGCTTTCATTTTTAAGCATATTAATAAATTGTTATTGTTACATATTAATGATTTTGAATATCATATGATATAGCCTAACTACATGTATGTGTGTGAGGTGGATGCAAGTGAATTATTCTCTCGAGTACACTAGAGGAAGAGCATCGAAGAAGAAGATGATGTATATGAAGACATCGTTGGTCGATAGAGCGCTAGAGAAACCTTGCGCACACTATGATGATTAGTCATGTTAGAATGCATTTAAAAATGATTGTTTAAATTGTTTATTTATATGATTGCTTAAGTAAGAATGCAAAAGGAATAAAAGTCTCTTGAATGGTTAACCTAATAGGTTATTATTATTCTAAAGGTAAAAATTAATTAAAATAAAATTTAATTTTGGATTATTATTTATTATTTTATTATTTTCCCTTTAAATT